>JAFIRS010006606.1:0-34772 GCA_018342105.1 Gonioctena quinquepunctata | reverse complement strand
CATCCACTCTAGCCAGATCTTGAGGCTTCAGGGGCTTCGAAGGCGGAGCACCCTGCGTGTTCTGATAATCTCTGTTGGTGGAATATTGATACCTGCCACCTCTTCGGTTGGTTCGACTTGTGGCACTTCTGCCACTTCGGCCACTTCGTTAACCTTCCTAGGAGGCGGTCTCACATAGCCACGGCTACAAAGGTGAGATACATAATCCCGCAGATTTTGTGAGGAAAATGCGGCATACTCTGGGTGTGCACGCACCACAGAGCATGCATTCGCGCCATGTATCCCCTTCGGCCGGGCTCGCTCTCTATGCAACGCAGAAGGCCGTCTCTCATTTCGTCTGTCCACTCAGAACGTTGTCCATTGCGTAGGTCGTCATTAGGCTGTCCATCGATTTGGGCCCCACCACCTTGCCGTTGACCTCCATCCGGATGAGGTCGGTTGTGGGGGCCCTGTCTCCTCCTTCTGGGAACCAGAGTATGATCCTGCGAGGGGGTTAGCCTAGCAGGAACACGGCCGACACCAGAGGAAGTGTTTGCTTTTTTCCTCCCGGATGCGCTTAAGCTGCCGGTCCGATTTTGCATCCTAGGCTGGGTTAAGTGGTGGCGCCACTCACCAAGGTCATTGCTGGTGTTGTTTGACCTACCCTGCTTATTATTATTATTATTATCATTATTATTATTATTATTATTATTATTATTATTATTATTATTATTATTATGAATAATTTGAGCGTCGACTGCTAGGGCCATTGGCTCTCACAGTTTTCAAAGTTCACATTTTCTTGAGTAGTTCAGTGCTTTTTAGAAATGTAAGTATTTTCTGTATTGCCCTATTTTCATTTTTAAATGTGATTTCAATTTCAGGTGATGCAATCCCAGTTCGGTGTCTGTGAAGTTCATAGTCTGGACACCATAGAAAGTGGTGGAATGTCAGACGAACTCTACAGGTATTACACCTGGGTCTTTCTGAGCCCGCTAGGAGATATAGGTGAGTAAGATTTGTATGTACAATTCTGGTTCTACAAAGCGTAACTTGTTCCCTTCTAGAGTCTCTGGACTCAGAGGCAGTGGGCACGCGGCCGGTTCTGTGGTGGTCACTGGCACGGTGGTGGGGCTTCCCAGTCCTGTCGGCATCTTAGGCGAATACTCGGAACTCGTACGTCTTACTTGTCTCACAGTCGAAACTTCACTCCTTGTCTAGTGCTCGTATCTTGGGCACCGTACCTCCTATTGACGATCGGATGGCGGGGAGCGCTTCTGCGCACTCGATAACTCGTTGAAGAGGTATCGCACGGACGCCTGACTCTCTTCTGAGCCGAGTTTGACAATCTGTCAAAAAATGACAGGTCGGTAGCCTTCAACGAATTTCGGTTCTATACCCCTGCGGAACTAGCTTCACGGATTTCCAACTGTCCTTGTCGTACGAGCTTGCTTTCTCTCTCTTCACCCACGTATTTCGTGAATGGTTGACCTGAAAAGGAAACGGATGACGGTAATCGGTTCTACACCCCCGGAAACCTATTAAACGTGGGGTCACTGGGCATATTGACTCTCTTCTGAGTCGAAGTTGACATCTGTCAAAAATTACAGGTCTCGGTATACTATATAAACGTTCCCTGCTCGGGCGCCAATTTGTAAAGGGGTTTCTCCCCCTATTATCAAACTTTGGCGCTTTTCACTATTCTCGGTTTTTCTCGGGCGCCACCTTTTGGTTTATAGTGGAAAAGGCCACTTTTGCTCCGGGCAGTCTCAGTGAAGAAAGACACTCCAGGGGTCAATATAGTCGTGACACTGTAACAGGGCCAGCAAGGCAGGCTTTAATTGCCTTCAACTGGGTTTCGAACCTGGGTGGCGACTGCGCACTAGATGTTAAAATTCTACTCGAAATAGTCAATGAAAGAATACTAAGAACAGGATAAACAGGTATATTAAAAATAATGAAATGCAGTAAGGGCGGCTGACGGCGGCCTCAAGTTATCACAACAAATAAACACATGGCAAGCACTATATACAGAGAGAGCAAGGAGGGTGTTTTCAAGCAAGCGGGGTAAACGTAACAACCAAAAGCTCTTGCGGTGGGGTGGGGTTTCGTACGGACTCGTATGCAGAAATTACCAGCGCAGCATAGGAATGCATATGTGCCTCTTACGGCTATGGTTCGATCATGCGCACATCGCATCGGTGGTACTTATAATTTCCTGATGTCTTTTACCTGATACAACATATTTACCCGAACTCCGATCTCACTGCTTCGGCAAGGTCCGGGACGGTCGTGGACTGCTTCGGTCTTTGGCTCACACTCTGGATACTAGTCGGACGCGTGACTGCTTCTGGTGGGCTCGGCAAGCTACTACTTCTTAGAAATATGTCGAAACGGAACTACAGCCGGCTTACCCCTCTTTTCCGAATACCTCTCGACCGACTCACATGCGCGCGCCGTTTTGTGGACTCTGTCGATTTCGATACAAAGTATACTTTCACAGAATAATTACCCAGCTCGTAAAATCCTTCGTGCTGTGACGTCAGCTTGGTGCGTGCGTCTTTGTCTCGACTCAACTGTACTCTCGGGCTTCTGACGGAAAACTCTGAATGTGTTCCGCTCACTCCTTATGGAATTCTCCTAAGTGGGAATCTCGTGGCGTGACGTCAGCTCGGTATCGTATGCTCTTGGTTCGACTGGACTGCTGACTCGGGCTTCTATCGGAGGACTGAAATGTCTCGTCGGCGTTTGAACATAGCCCAGCTTGCTTGTTGAAAATGTTTCCTCGAGAGACGATAGCCGGCGCAGGTTATACTCGTGCGTGCTATGTTAGCTACGCCTGGCGTTATTCGCGTGGTTTGCGTAAGGCGTTTAGTCTGTTTTATTAGGATATATGTAATCCACGGATTTATCACGAACACGAATGGCATTTCTAGACCTATTATTACCGTCAAGCGGAAATTAATTTTTTACAGGGAGCTTTTGTCTGATGAATATAACGGGAAAATAGTAACTTCGTTATAGTTCTTTAGGGTAGAACCATTTTTTCATTGATGGCTTGATTCTCCTGAGTTGTCCGTTATACTCATTCCAATGGTTTTGCCATACTTCGGTGAATTTCTGTTCCACATATTTCTCAACGTCTTCTAGGGCGACAGAAACACCAGCCTCCACCATATTGGTGGTCGCGTGTTTGGCAGCAGAATCTGCTGATTCATTGCCGGTAATATTTGTGGGACTTGGTACCAACATGATTGTAACCATTTTATTGGTAAACGTTAGGTTAGTGTTGATCTCCAAGATTTCTGAAGCCCAAACATTCAATGTGAAAGGATCTTCTTAAGTGTTTATGGCACTCAGAGAGTCTGTACATATAAGGCATTTATTATCCCTTTGGAGCGAGAAATACAACATTGCTTGCCATATCGCATACAATTCTGCTGTGTATATACCACATAGAGGATTCAGTGTCCAATTGTGGGGTTCGTTTCCAACTACCATTGCAGCACCTACTCCATTTTCTGTACGGGATCCATCAGTAAAAATTATTAGATGACCAGTGTACTTCTGGGTTTGTTCTAAGAAGAGTAACTCATATTTCGAGGATGGTGTGTCTTGTTTCTTCAATTCTTCCAAAGTTATGTTGATATTTGGGGTCTTCCCCGACCAGGGTGCAATACTGTGATGGTTGTGTAGATGTTGGGTATAGTCATTATCATCTTGTGGTAATAAAGAATATCTACTGGCTCTTTCTAAGTATCCAATGTTTATTGGTCTTGTTGTGGTTTGTCTTTGTGAGTACGTGTTTTCCATATTCATGAAGCACTGATAATTCAAGTGTTCAGGGATAGACTGAACGTCTAGGATACGTAATTGTGAGCATTCCCCTTCGTGATTCATGAGGCGGGAATGAAGATTCCGCTAGAATGGCTTCTATAGGACTGGTTCTGAAGGCACCAGTGGCGAGGCGAATCGCAGTGTTTTGAATTCTATCAAGAACCTTCAATTTTGATGGGCGTGCAGAGCCATATACTATACAACCATAATCGATATCGGACTGAATTAGTGTTTGATGAATTCTCAATGAAATTTCTCTGTCTGAGCCCCAATTGATACTTGCTATACATTTCATAATATTGATGACTTTGCGACATTCCACCTCCAAGTAGTTTATATGCGATTTCCAATTCAGTTTCTCATCGAAAATGATGCCTAATAATTTTGTTTCTTCTCGACAAGTTATGGGGTTCTTTTTTAAATACAAAATGGAGTCTGGATGATCTGTTCTCAGTCTATAGCAGTGTACAATATGTGTTTTTCCAGACGAAAATTTGAAGCCGGTTGTTCTCGTCAAATCATTAACCCTATTGATTTCCCTCTGGAGATTTTGTTCGATGGTTCCCATGGAGTGGTTTCGGCTGTATATGGTGAGATCGTCAACGTATAGTATGTATTAAGTGCTTTCGGAAATGTTGCAAATGAGTTTGTTTATAGCAATCGAGAAAAAAGTGACACTAAGGACAGATCCTCGAGGTATTCCATCCTCCATAATCATCTCAGTTAATTCCCTGTTTCCGACCCTCACTGAGAAAGATCTATCAGCAGGAAAGCTCGTCAGCACTTTCGGTAAATTTCCGCGAAGGTTCCATCTATATAGTTGTTTTATAATAGTATGTTTCCATGTTATATCATATGCTTTTTGTAGGTCCAGCATAACAGCAACAAGATGTTGGCGTTCTTTGGAAGTTTCTTGGATCTCAATTTCAAAGGCACTGAGGGCACCGATAGTAGGACGATTTCGTCAACAACCAACTTGTCGTCCAAAAAGAAGGCCTTTGGATTCTGAAACCCAGGTGAGTCGAAGACTAATCATCTTCTCGAATAATTTTCCCAAGCAGGAAGTTGGAGAAATTGGGCGGTAGTTTTTTGGGTCACATGAAGTCACACTTTATTTTGGAATTGGGACAATGATTGCCTTTTTCCAGTTTTTTGGGTACAAGTTAGAAAGCCAGATTTTGTTATAAAGTTTAAGGATATTTTTTTTGCTCTCAAGAGGTAAATGGTTCAACATTCCGTACATTATAGAATCATGACCCGCAGCACTTTCCTTACAAGTTTCGAGTGCAAGTTCCAATTCTCCTATTTCGAACATGTTGTTGCACGTAAGTTTCTCAGTAGTATCGAAATCTAAGTATTCTCTTTCTTCTTGAACTTTGAGAATCTGGATTTCCTGGTCATAGTTCATGGAACTACAGATCGATTGAAAGTGTTCAGCAAAAGCTTCACTTATACCAGGGATTCCTCCAATGAGTTTTCCGTTGAAATATTATGTTTCTGGAGTAACAAGATTATTTTTGCCTGCTATAGTTTTTATTTTTCTCCATTCCTCAGATGTAGGAGTATCTACTGTCAAAGATGAGACATAATCCTCCCACGAATTTTTTCTTAGCTTTCTCCATTATCAATTCGGCCTGAGCTCTAGTTCTTTTGAATGTGATCAAATCAGCCTCTGTGGGATATTGTCGAAATTGATTTAAGGCTCTCTTCCTTGCAGATACAGTTTCTCGGACATTTTCATTCCACCAAGGAACTTCTTTTGATGTTTTTCTCGTTGAAGATTTTGGTATGCTTCCTGTGGCAGCCAGTAAAATGGCTGCGGTGATACAATCCACCGCCTCTTCAATACTATTGAAGTCGTTAGGGTAAGGTAAAGAAATATAGTTTGAAAAAGCGTCCCAATTTGCTTTATTAGTTAACCATCTTTCCCGGAGATTGAGTTCCTGAGGAGGGGTATCTATTCCTATTTTTTCCATCTATATATATATATATATATATATATATATATTATATATATATATATATATATATATATATATATATATATATATATATATATATATATATATATATATATATATATATATATATATTGTAATGTTTTGATATATTGAAAAATATAAATTGTTTTTATATAATGAAGATTGCTAATAGTTTTTTCTATTCTTTGTGAGCCAAATTGATATTATATAGATAGATATTTTCGCCCTGTATATGTATTGTATGCTGTAATAATAATTGCTAGCGAACGTCACTGTTCTCTCGTCACACTGCTGCCAATTGTTAACACCTTTCTGACCACGGCTAAGCAACAGTTGGTACGCCTCCTACCTCAGATAGCCGGTTCAGGCAATAGAGCCACTAACCTCTGCTGTCTAATTTCAATTCATTCAATAGTCATCGGTGTGATTGTTCATCATTGTAAGAAAACAAAGTATCAAAAAGCAATTATTTCCTTTATTCAGGAAGACTTAATTTTACCTGGTCTACGAGAAATAACTTATTCTAATGAGAATCTACAAATATTCACGGATAATCATTAAATCAAATCATGGATAGATAGACACAACCTCACTTTATCCTTGAGAGTGAAGTTTTCTTTTATAGTTCAAAATAAAGTGAAATAAATTTCTTCAGATGTGAGATACGTTATTTGTGAAATTGTTCAGGACCGGATGTGCACTATTAAAGTTTTTATACCTGCTGAAGAAGTCAGTGTTCAAGATATGCCCTGAAACTGGATCCCTTCTCACTCCAAGCTCTATCAGGAACTCCAATACCATGAATCAGGAACCATACATATGCAGAAATCAGCTTTGGACACTTGGATATGTTGTATAATTAAGGTAATATTGGTTTTGTTCTTCAAATGTTGGAATTATTTCATTTTTCTTCCTCTCAAAATGTTGCGTGGCATTCCCTCGTAAATTTATTTTCGATCTCCTTGTCGCTTTGTTTGTTGCTTCCTTGGATACTAATTTTCCCTCTTTTTTTTCATTTGAATGTTTGAATTAGTGCACTGTTTGGGTTCATCTTATATAATTTATACATACAACTATTTTCCCATTCTTATTACTATATACAATTTTCTATAATAATTGCTTATGACATCACCACGTTGTTATTCTCTCACAATTTCCAATTTTCCATATGACCATATATTCCCTGATTGGCTATTCTCATCAAGAAGTTTGCTGTTCTACCATTGGCTACTTTTAGTTAGCTACAATTTCATATACTGTATGTTTCAAATTTATAAATGTGTTGATCACTTTTTATCCATGAAAATTTTGTACATCTAGACTTTTTGTTGTCTTTTTACCAATTATGGGTTATAATCATTATGACAGTGTATGAAATTGATTGTGTTATAGTATTTTGACATTTTCATCTATCCATATTATACATAGGCTTACAAATGAATAGAACTCCCAAAATTCTGTAAAACAATCTCTTGAAACTAATAACTATTTAGTAATTATCCTTTTTGTTGGTTTTTCCTTTTAAAACTTATAACTGGCATAACATAAAATAAAAACATTTCTAAATTTATATTCAATAATTTTCTACTAGTTAGAAAATTTTGAATATCAATTTCTTCATTTATTTTTATCAACTTAACTTTGACTAATACTATTTTTCTACTTCCAGAAAACTACTTTGCTGGATTTCCCGAAAAACAAATTCTACAACGACAACGATTATTTATAACTACTAGTACTACGTTTTTTTGTTCCAGAGAAACTTGACTTGGATTTCTTTTCGGATCAAGAGATAAAACTTTTCAAGATATTATCATATGACATTTTATATTTTATTATTATCTTTCTTTCATTTTATATTTTATACTGATATTATTTTCAATTATCGATTTTACAATTACTGGCACTCTTTCAATTATGCTGTTTTATTATTTTTCCTACCTCTTCCTTCAGTTCTTCTTTATATTCATATTGAATTGGATGTTTTATTAATTTGAATCTCTCATTTCATTTACTTTTATTTTGTGTACATACTCTTCCGCTTTTTCATTATTCATACATAATTAACATATTATATTCATTTATAATTCATTAATATACCTTCATTGTATTTATCATTATACCTTTATCATCATCATCATAATCATATTTCTTATAATATACTTCTCACATACACTCATTTTATACACACAATATTTCTAATCTTCATTTCTTTTCATTTTTTCTTCAAAATTCACATCATTTATTATCCATTTCTATATTTTTCCTTCTTCATAATCTATATTGTTTTATATTTGTAAACATTTTTTTTTTTTTTTTTTTATTCAATATTATTTTTTTTTTTTTATATGTTGTTTCTTCCTCTAATATTTACTCTCATTGATGTATTTTTTCTTTACGTTTGTTTTTCATTTTATTTTCTTTTATTCAAATATTAAAACCAACTATCTATCGAACTATTTTTTTTAATTTAAATTTGTTAACCTACAATTTATTATTCCCTAAATTTTCATTTTTATTATTTGTCTCTCCTTCTATGGAATCTTGCTGGTTTTGTAACTGCAAGCCTATATTTTATTTCACAAATTTTCGATAGAAATTTCATATTAATTTTTTCAACTATTTTCTTTTTCATTATTTCAACTTTTTCTTGTTTTGCGAAAATAAAATTTATTCAATTTTTTTTCTACTTTTATATTAGACATTTTACTATACATTATTATAATTATATCATTGTTTGTTTTACTTTCTTTCATCTTAAAAATTTTATAAGCCATTTTTGTGTTATTCATCTTTATTATTATTATTTTTTTGTTTATGTTCCCTTTTAAAAATTTTTTCCATTTTCATTTTTTTATAATTATTTTATCATTTTTGTCAACTTTTTGCAACTCAAAATTCATTTTCACCATGTTTCTGTCATATATTTGAATTTTTGTTACTTTATTATTTATTTTATCCTTTTGCAACAAATTTTTTTTATTGTTCACATTTATATTATCTATAAACTCATTATTTTTGTGATCAAGATTCATTTTTATATTTTGTATTTGCTTATCACTTTTTTCTAATAAATTATTACTATGTTCTGTTTTTTGCATAACTACTCCATGAATTTTATTTTGCTCACTACTTGTTTCAAATGGTTTACATATTACTTCTGTATTTTCTTTGAAACTTTTTCCCCTTTCACGTTTTATTTCATTCTTCATTTCTCTCATTGATTCCATCATTTCATTAAACCGCCTATCCAATCGTGCGCTCATACTTTCTGTTTCACTCCCTCTCACATTACAACTCTCTCCTTGTTCCTGATCACCTCTCTCCCTACCTTCTGCACCTTCTTCCAAGCCAACTTTCTTACCATCTATCAAATCCATTTTTTTATTCACCAATATCTAGCCTTACACGTTTAAATGACAATTTCTAATGTTCACCCAGTGTTATTGAGAAATAATATCTTTCCTTTACTTGCCCTTACTTCGCCTTGAAATGATATATTGCCCTTACTTTGCCACTACGTTGCGATAAATATTAAGAAATAATATATTTCCCTTACTTGCCTTTTCCGCCTTTTCTACCTTTTCCGCCCTGATGAATATTATCAAATAATATTGCCTTTACTCTGCCCTTACGTTGCGGCGCCAAATTATTATGTATTGATATTTGCAAAAAAATTGTTTTTATAATAAGACTGCTAATAGTTTTTGCTATTCTTTGTGAGCCAAATTGATATTTTATAGATAGATATTTTCGCCCTGTATATGTATTGTATGCTGTAATAATAATTGCTAGCGAACGTCACTGTTCTCTCGTCACGCTGCTGCCAATTCTTATCACCTGAGCAACAGTTGGTACTCCTCTTACCTCGGGTAGCCGGTTCAGGCAATAGAGCCACTAAGCACTGCTGTCTAATTTCAATTTATTCAATAGTCATCGGTGTGATTGATTATCATTGTAAGAAAATAAACAACAAAGTATCAAAAAGCAATTATTTCCTTTATTCAGGAAGACTTAATTTCACCTGGTCTACGAGAAATAACTTATTCTAATGTGAATCTACAAATATTCACGGATAATCATCAAATCAAATCACGGATAGATAGACACAACCTCACTTTATCCTTGAGAGTGAAGTTTTCTTTTATAGTTCAAAATGAAGTGAAATGAAGTTCTTCAGATGTGAGATACGTTATTTGTGAAATTGTTCAGTACCGGATGTGCACTATTGAAGTTTTTATACCTGCTGAAGAAGTCAGTGTTCGAAATATGCCCTGAAACTGGATCCCTTCTCACTCCAAGCCCTATCAGGAACTCCAATACCATAAATCAGGAACCATACATATGCAGAAATCAGCTTTGGACACTTGGATATGTTGTATAATTGAGGTAATATTGGTTTTGTTCCTCAAATGTTGGAATTATTTCATTTTTCTTTCTCTCAAAATGTTGCGTGGCATTCCCTTGTAAATTTATTTTCGATCTCGTTGTCGCTTTGTTTGTTGCTTCCTTGGATACCAATTTTTCCTCTTCTTTTTCATTTGAATGTTCGAATTCGTGCACCAAATTGTCACATTTCACTGTTTGGGTTCATCTTATATAATTTATATATACAACTATTTTTCCATTCTTATTACTATATACAATTTTCAATAATAATTGCTAATGACATCACCACGTTGTTATTCTCTCACAATTTCCCATTTTCCATATGACCATATATTCCCTGATTGGGTAATCTCATCAAGAAGTTTGCTGTTCTACCATTGGCTACTTTTAGTTAGCTACAATTTCATATACTGTATGTTTCAAATTTATAAATGTGTTGATCACTTTTTATTCATGAAAATTTTGTAAATCTAGACTTTTTGTTGCCTTTTTACCAATTATGGGTTATATTCATTATGACAGTATATGAAATTGATTGTGTTATAGTATTTTGACATTTTTATCTATCCATATTATAATAGGCTTACGAATAAATAGAACTTCCAAAATTCTGTGAAACAATCTCTTGAAACTAATAACTATTTAGTAATTATTCTTTTTGTGGGTTTTTTCCTTTCAAAACTTTATAACTGGCATAACATAACATAACAATATATATATATATATATATATATATATATATATATATATATATATATATTGATATATAATAAGAATTTGCAAATATATATCAATTGTTTTTATATAATGAAGATAGCTAATAATTTCCACTCTTCGTTGTGAGCCAAATTGTTATGATATAGATAAGTATTTTCGCCCTGTATAATATATTGCAATGATGTAATAATAATTGCTAGCTAACGTCACTATTCTCTCGTCACGTTGCTGCCAATTTTTATCACTTCCCTCACCACAGCTAAGCTCAGTTGGTATGCCTCTTGTCTCGGATAGCCTGTTCAGGCAATTGAGCCACTAGCCACTGCATGATGTCAATTTCTATTCAGTGTTTATAAATACGATTGCTGATAATTGTGGAAAATAAGCAACAAAGTATCAAAAAGCAATTATTTCCTTCATTCAGGAAAAACTTATTTTTATTTACCTGGCCTACGATCGATAACTTATTCTAATGTCAATCTACAAATTTTCCTGGATAATCATGAGGAACAGGTCATGGATAAATAGACACAACCTCACTTTCACCTTGAAAGTGAAATTTTCTTCAATAGTTCAAATTCAAATGAAATAAAGTTCTTCTGATGGGATATGAGTTATTAGTGGAATTGTTCAGTTCGTGATGTGCACTAGGAAAGTTTATACCTGTCGCTGGAACTGTCGCTGTTCAGTACACACCAGGATTTGGATTCCCTTTCACTCCAATGCTCTCAGGAACTTCAATACCAAATAGAAGGAACCATACAAATTCAGAGATCAGTTTTGGAATACTTGTATATGGTGTACAAATAAGGTAATGTTGTTTTTCTGCTTATTATGTTGAAATTAATGAATTTTTCTTTCTTCTAAACCAAAACGTGGCATACGTTTTCAAATTATTTTCGGTCTCCTCGTGGCTTTGTTTTTTGTTTTTTCGTCTCAAGGATACCATCTCTTCCTCATTCCTTTTCTTCTGAATTTTTTAATTCGCGCACTATATTGTCACATTCTCACTGTTTGGGGTTATTTGTCAAAACTTATGAATACAACTATTTTTACTTTCTTATGAACTATATACAATTTCAGTGATAATTGTCTCTGACACTTTCTCGTTCTTATTTTCTCACAATTTCCAATCCTACATTTGACCATACTGTTTCCTGATTGGCTATTGTCATCAAGAAGTTTGCTGTTCTTCCATTAGCTACTTTTAGTTAGATACAATTTCATATACTGTATGTTTCAAGCTTATAATTTTGTGGATCACATTTTATTTAGGATGATTTTGTAAATCTAGACATTTTGTTGTCTTTTGAACAATTATGGGTTGTAATCATTATGACAGTGTATGAAATTGATTGTTTTATAGTATTTGGATATTTGTATCTATTCATATTATACATAGGCTTAATAAAGGAAATAGAACTTCAAAAATTATGTGAAAACAATCTCTTGAAACTAATAGCTATCAAATGATTATTCTTTTTGTGGGTTTTTCCTTTTAAAATATATAACTGATCTTCCATAACATAACAACATTCCTGAATTTATATTCAATAATTTTCCATTAGTTAGAAAATTTTGAATATCAATTTCTTTATTTTCAGTTATTGAATCTACTTTAACTAATACTATTTTTCTACTTTCAGAAAACTACCTATGCTGGATTTCAAGAAAAACAAGTTCTACAATGATAACTATTATTTACAACTACTAGTACTATGTTATTCTTTTTTCAGAAAAACTTGACTCTGGACTTCTTTTCAGATCAAGAGAGAAAACTTTTCAAAATATCTTCATATATGACATTTTATATTTTATGATTATTTCACTTTCATTTTATATTTTATACTGATATATAAATTTTTTATATTCATTTGATTTGATTTGATTACTGCTTTCAATTATGCTATTTTATTATTTTTCCTATCTCTTCCTCCGGTTGTTCTTTATATTCATATTGAATTGGATATTTTAGTAATTTGAATCTCTCATTCTATTTACTTTCATTTTGTGTACATACTCCTTCGCTTTTTCATTATTCAACATAGTTAACATATTATATTCATTTATAATTCATTGATATACCTTCATTTTATTCATTAATTTACCTTCATATTATTCATCAATATACCTTATCATCATCATATTTCTTATATTATACTTCTTTAGTATTATTATGATACCTTTATCATCATCATCATCATCATCATATTTCTTATAATATACTTCTTTAGTATTATTATTATTATTTCCACTTTCATTTCTCACATACATTCATTTTATACACAAAATATTTTTATTCTTCATTTCTTTTTACATATTTTATCATTTTTTTTTTCATTTTATATTTTATCAATTTATTTTTTTTCTTTCTATACTTTTTATTCAGGCGTTGTTTTGTTTCCTCTAATATTTTCTCTCATTGATGTATTTTTTTCTTTACGTTTGTTTTTCATTTTATTTTCTTCAAATATTTCTGAAATCATACCTATCTACAAATTATTTTTCAACTTTTTTCCATTTTTTATTCCTTAACTTGCCTATCAAATTTTTTAACCTACAATTTATTATTCCCTAAATTTTCATTTTTATTATTTGTCTCTCCTCTTGGAATCTTGGTTGTTTTGTAACTGCAAGCCTATTTTTCATTTCACAAATTTTCAATAGATGTTTCATGTTAATTTTTCCAACTATTTTCTTTTTCATAAATCCAAACTTTTTTTGTTTTTGATCGTTAAATTCGTTCCCATTCTTTCCTATTTTTATATTGGATATTTTACTATACATTATTATAATTATTTCATTGTTTGTATTTCTTTGTTTCATTTCAAAAATTCTAGTCGCCCTGTGAATGTCATTTATTTGCATTACTCTTATTTCTTTATTTATGTTCTTTATTCCCAACTGAAAATTTTGGGTAGCCACGTTCATGTCATTCATTTTTATTATTATTATTTTATCATTTTCATTCCCTTTTTGCAATTCAAAATCCATCTTTGCCATTATTATTTCATATATTTTCATTATTTTCAATTTATTATTTATTTTACCCTTTTGCAACAAAACTTTTTCATTGTTCACATTCATATTATCTATAAACTCATTATTTTTGTCATCAATACTTATTTTTATATTCGGTATCTGTTTATCATGTTGTTCTAATAAATGTTTACTATCATCTGTTTTTTGTATAAGTACTCCCTGAATTTTATTTTGCTCACTACTTGTTTCTAATGGTTCACATATTCTTTCACTACTTTCTTTCGTTCCATTTTTCACACTTTCCATTCTTTCTGAGTTTTCTTTCCTTTCATCTTTCATTTCATTTATCATTCTGTCCATTTCTTTTTTCATTCTTTCTTTTTCCTACACGTTGTAATACCAATTGCTAATGTTCGCGAGTGTTATTAAGAAATAATATTTTTCCTTTACTTGCCCTTACTCGCCTTTTCCGCCTTTTCTGCCTTTTTCCCCCTGATAAATATTATGAAATAATATTGCCCTTACTTGCCTTTACTTGCCCTTACTTTGCCTTGAAATGATATATTGCCTCTACTTTGTCTTTTCCGCCCCACGTTTTGTGCGCCACTTGTTATGTAATTGTGAATTGAGAAAACAATTGTTGTGTTAATTTGTCCCACTTTGGAAACATAATTTATTGTAATATAAATTGATATGATATGAGATAGATGATTATTTGTACCCTGTATAATATATTCTGTCATAATTGCTAGCTGACGTCACTGTTCTCTCGTCACGTTGCTGCCAATTGTTATCACTTTCCTTACCACAGCTAAGCTCAGTTGGTACGCCTCTTGTCTCAGATAGCCGGTTCAGGCAATTGAGCCATTAGCCACTGCTTGATGTCAATTTCTATTCAGTGTTTATAAATACGATTGCTGATAATTGTGGAAAATAAGCAACAAAGTATCAAAAAGCAATTATTTCCTTAATTCAGGAAAAACTTAAATTTACCTGGCCTACGATCGATAACTTATTCTAATGTCAATCAATCTACAAATTTTCATGGATAATCATGAGAAACAGGTCATGGATAAATAGACACAACCTCACTTTTACCTTGAAAGTGAAATTTTCTTTAATAGTTCAAATTCAAATGAAATAAAGTTCTTCTGATGGGATATGAGTTATTAGTGAAATTGTTCAGTTCGTGATGTGCACTAGGAAAGTTTATACCTGTCGCTGGAACTATCACTGTTCAGTACACATCAGAATTTGGATTCCCTTTCACTCCAATGCTCTCAGGAACTTCAATACCAAATAGAAGGAACCATACAAATTCAGAGATCAGCTTTGGAATACTTGTATATGGTGTACAAATAAGGTAATGTTGGTTTTCTGCTTATTATGTTGAAATTAATGAATTTTTCTTCCTTCTAAACCAAAACGTGGCATTCGTTTTCAAATTATTTTCGGTCTCCTCGTGGCTTTGTTTTTCCGTCTCTAGGATACCATCTTTTCCTCATTCCTTTTCTTTTGAATTTTTGAATTCGCGCACTATATTGTCACACTTTCACTGTTGGGGTTATTTGTCGAAACTTATAAATACAACTATTTTTACTTTCTTATAAACTATATACAATTTCAGTGATTATTGTCTCTGACACTTTCTCGTTCTTATTTTCTCACAATTTCCAATCCTACTGTAGTGATATCCATAACATGGCCCATATACTATCTAGAGTATGATGATTTGGGGAGCTCATGTAATATAAGTAAGTGAGGTCAGAGACATGTCATGTAATGTCACGTATGTACTGATAGATGTTTGGATAATAAAGTTACTCCAGTTCTTTGAGTAGTTATTCAATATATATACTGAATAACATAACATGGTGTCAGGTTTGTGAATACCTAAAAGAAGAACCGTAAAGTCGAAGTTTGTCACAGTCCGACAGAAGTCGTCAATTGGCAGTCATCAAGTTCAGTCTGAAGTAGTTCCGGAAATAAGTCAAATAAAATGCCTAATACTTCTCCCGAGTCAATCAGCACTTCAATAATATCAAGAGCTTCTAAAGTATCTATTAATAATAATATTCCTGTCTTGTCGCTTGAAGGTAACATAGTACACAATTGGGAAATGTGGTATCAACATTTCAAGATCTTCATGAGAGCGAGTTGCTTAGAAAATTCAGATGAGCAAAGAAAAGTAGCTTTATTTTCACATCACATTGGTAGCGAAGCACTGTCCATTTTCAATTCATTCGGTATAGACATGGATTCCTGTAAATATGATGAACTGGTTGCCAAATATAAGGCACATTGTGCTCCTAAAAAAAATTTGACAACAGAACGTCATAATTTTTTGACAAGAGTTCAAAAGTCGAGTGAATCCATTGATGATTTTCTAACCGATCTAAAGAATAAGAGTCTTTTTTGCGAACTGGATACGCTGCGAGAGAGTTTAGTAATGGATATGTTCATCGTGGGTCTGTCCAATCAAGCAATCAAAGAACAACTTCTACAAGAAGAGTCCCTGAATCTGGATAAGGCAATAAAAATTGCAAAAGCTTTTGAAATAACTCAGTTGCAGGCAAGAAATTTGAATAAAAGCACAGAAGTTGTCGTCGCAAAAGTCGGAAGATCAGCACATAATTCAGCTAATTGGCAGAAATCGAAAAATAGTCATTTATCTAATCAAGTTGAAGGTACATCAAATAGTCGTCAGGTGAGTCATACACGCAGTGTATGTACAAGATGCGGAGAAATTCATAAATTCAAGTGCCCAGCACAAAATGTTACGTGCAGCATTTGCAGAAAAATTGGACACTTTGCAAAATGCTGTTTTCGCAATAAAAATGTCAAAACTTCAACTATAGATGAAAGTGAAAATATTCAGTTAGAGGATGATGATGAAATGTTTGTTGTTGGTAGTTTGAATTTTTTCCAATATTACAATCAAAGTCAATGTCAAAGAAAATGTCAAAAAAATCAAGAAACTTATGATCAATACGTTAAAGATATTGACGTTGATTCCAATGCTTCAAAATATCATATCAGAAATGTCAAAAAAACATGGACATTAGATTTCTTAGTTAATAATAAGACGTTAAAATGTGGTATAGATACAGGGGCGGAAGCAAATGTTATTTCTTTCAAAAACTTTCAATATTTTAATATTGATAGTAATATTCTACCTGTACCTGCAAAGCTGACGTCATTTTCAGGGGATAGCATTTCTATCAAAGGCAAATCATCTTAGATTGCATTAAAGATAATTTTCGGTCAGCGTTTATAGTTGAAATATAGAGTGTAGATGTTATTGGCTACCTACCTGTGAAAAACTAGGGTTAATCAAAAGGGTATTTTCAGTTAGTCATTCATCTCTGATTGATGATTACAATGATGTTTTTCATGGACTTGGATGTCTGCCTGAAGAGTGTCATATAACAATTAATAAAGAAGTCACTCCTGTCATTAACCCTCCTCGAAAAATTCTGTTTCACTTGATTGACAGATTCAAGAAAGAGCTAGAACGCATGATTTCACTAAATGTCATTAAAAAAGTGAATGAGCCCACTGACTGGGTGAATTCTATCGTTTTGGTTGAAAAGAAAAAGAAAACACTTCGAGTGTGTCTGGATCCTAGAAATTTGAATGATGCTATCAAGCGAAGTCATAACCCTTTACCAACAATTGAAGACATGCGATCAAAGGTAGCTGGTGCGAAATATTTTTCAACATTAGATGCGCAATCAGGATTTTGGATGATAAAACTAGATGAGGCTAGTTCCAAGCTGTGCACATTTGGAACACCTTTCGGTCGATTCAGATTTTTACGCCTACCTTATGGAGTGTCATGTGCACCAGAAATATTTCACAAAATAATAACTGAAACATTTGATGATATACAAGGTGTTGTAGTCTATATCGATAACATATTGATTTTCAGTGAAACTTCGGAGGGTCACAATTAAATTTTAAAAAACGTTCTGCAGAGAGCCCGAGAATCAAACTTGAAATTTAACAATGAGAAATGTAAATTTCTACTGTCGGAAGTCAATTATCTTGGACATACTTTCAGTAGTCGTGGTATGGGCCCGGATGATAGAAAAATAAAAGCAATCTGTGAAATACCAGTTCCAACATGTGTCGCAGACATTAAAAGATTTTTAGGAATGGCCAATTATTTGGGTCCATTCATTGACAATCTTTCCAATAAAACTAATAATTTACGTAGTTTACTGAAAAAAACGTAGCATTCTATTGGACTGAGGAACATCAAACGGAGTTTGATAATTTGAAAGAAACTATCACCAAGTCTCCTATTTTGAAATATTTTGATAAAATCTACCACTGACATTATCAGTCGATAGTTCGGAATTTGCAGTATGTGCTGTAATTTTACAAGAGAACAGACCTGTTGCATATTCATCAAAGTCATTAACAGTTTGTCAAACTAAATGGGCTCAAATTGAAAAAGAATTATATGCAATACAATTTGGTTGTCAGCGCTTCAACCAGTACATTTATGGTAAAACAGTAAATGTTCAAACTGATCATCAACCTCTTGTATCTTTATTCAAGAAATCATTGTCCGAAGTTCCACCAAGGTTGCAGCGAATGATGCTCAATCTACAAAAATACGATTTGAAAGTTTCCTATGTTCCAGGAAAATAACTTTACATTGCTGATACTCTCAGCAGAGCTCCGGTAGATACAGCAGATCTTAGTGATGCTGTCGAAGAAGAAATCAATATACATGCTAATTTTTTCGTTTCCAATCTTGCTGTTACTGAAAGTAAGCTGAAAGAAATCAAAGATTCTACTAAAGCTGAACCAGACTTACAAGTTGTAATTTCTTATTGTCATAACGAATGGCCAAATTCAAAAAATAAAGTACTACTATCTGTGAAGCCTTTCTTCAATATTCGTGCGGATTTGCACACTTTCAATGATCTTTTATCCAAAAATAATTTACTTGTTATACCAAGTTCTATGCGAACTCAAATTTTGAATATTATTCATGAAGGTCATTTAGGAATCGACAGATGTTCGAGATAAGCTCGTAATGTAGTTTATTGGCCAAATATATCTGTCGATATAAAAAATAAAGTAGAACAATGTTTTATTTGCTCAAAATACAGAAATTCTAATCCTTCAGAACCACTGATGCCACATGGAGAGCCTTCATTGCCTTGGCAGAAAGTTGCTATTGATTTTTTCTGTTTTAATTAAGTCAATTATTTGTTGATTGTAGATTATTTTTCGAAATATTTTGAAATATCTCAAACAAATTCAACAAATTCATCTCAGGTGATAAATATTTTGAAATCAGTTTTCTCTCGTCATGGCATCCCAGTTGAGCTGATTTCTGATAATGGTCCGCCATTCAATTCTAGAGAGTTTAAAGATTTCACCGTAGAATGGGACATCAACCATAGGACATCGAGTCCTTATCACGCGAAAAGTAATGGTTTAGTTGAAAGAACAGTAGGAGTTGTTGAAAATATTCTGAAGAAAAGTCATGAGTCAGATTCTGATCCCTTTATTAGTTTTCTTCAGTATAGAAATACACAACAGGCTAGTGGTGTTTCTCCAGCACAATTACTCATGTCTAGGACTTTGAGAATGAAATTGTCAATCAACGAAACAGATCTCAAACCCAAAGTTATAGACTATAACAAATATAAAAAAGTTATAAGGGAGAAAAGAAACAAAATGAAATCATATTATGATGAAGGTACTAAACCACTTCCACCTTTGAAAATAGGAGATAATGTACATTATAAGAAAACCCCAACTTCTCCATGGTTTCCAGCTTCAATTGTTCAAATAGGTCATGAACCACGATCATATATCATTAGAACACCAGAAGGCGTTGATTTTCGTCGTAATAGACAACATTTGATTAATCAAAAACAAAATGTTACTCCTAAATCTTCATCTTTGACTGAGAACAATCAGTGTCTTAATGATGTTGATAAGGATAATGTCTCTAGAAATAGTCAGACAATTTTGTTTCCTAACAGTTACTCGCAGTTGTAGACAAATAATCAAACCTCGTAGATTCACATTCTCTGAAACTGACGTTGGCTAGTAGTCTAATTGCAATTGTGAACAATTTCTTGAAAAAAAAAAAGGGGGGCATGTAGTGATATTCATAAGATGGCCCATATACTATCTAGAGTATGATGATTTAGGGAGCTCATGTAATATAAGTTAGTGAGGTCTGAGACATGTCATGTAATGTCACGTATGTACTGATAGATGTTTGGATAATGAAGTTACTCCAGTTCTTTGAGTAGTTATTCAATATATATACTGAATAACATAACACCTATATTTGACCATACTGTTCCCTGATTGGCTATTGTCATCAAGAAATTTGCTGTTCTCCCATTGGCTACTTTTAGTTAGATACAATTTCATATACTGTATGTTTCAAGCTTATGATTTTGTGGATCACATTTTAGTTAGGATGATTTTGTAAATCTGGACTTTTTGTTGTCTTTTGAACAATTATGGGTTGTAATCATTATGACAGTGTATGAAATTGATTGTTTCATAGTATTTGGATATTTTTATCTATTCATATTTCACATAGGCTTAATAAAGGAAATAAAACTTCAAAAATTATGTAAAAAAATTTAATAATAATATTAAATAATTTTCTTTTTTGGGTTTTTTTTTTAAAATATATAAGTATCTTCCATAACAAATAAAGTATATATATATATATATATATATATATATATATATATATATATATATATATATTTATATGGACCTATAAACCCCCATTGAGAAGCCCAAAACGGTAGACATGACCGGTTGAACCAAGCCTTATACATTTTTGCGAAGCGCGGGTCGGGCTCCATAAAAATCAACGTGTATATCGTTCTCATTCGCTGAATAATGATTTGGCGGCCTCGTAGGGCGAGTTATATCTCAAGATATACACCTTTAGTGCACCAGACCTCCTGTAGAGGGCGTATAAGTAGCTCTGTATATAACCATATACGGTTTGTATATATTATACCGACTTAGGAGTACCGTACAATTCCGCATATTATGCGAAGCCCGTAAATTTGACAGCATTGCGGTATGTAGCAGATGAGCGTATAGCGGAAGCATAGCGGGAGGCGTCGTTGAAAATTTCGGGATTTTGGTAACCTACCAGCCGGAGCTGAGGAACTCGATAAGAAAATTATAAGTATAAAATGATGCTTGTTTGCGCTGGTTTAAAAATACTTCAGAGGAGATATAACCCTATAATATTGAAATGTTTGAGCTTTTATATCTAGCAAAAAATATTTTTCATAATATGCACTTACAAAGTAGGTCATCTAAATAATATTTGGAAAAATGATTGATATTTCATATTTCCGTATTCAAAGAAGATAAGGAGCGACGGATAAATGAAACAAGTATTCAATGAATTTATTTGGTTTATAAAAATGAATACTTTTTGGTGATGAATACCCAACATCAGACGCAAAAAGAGGAAAAAATTAAATGAAAATAGTACTAGATATCTGGAAATACCATTTTTAACATATCAACTGCTATATTTATGTTTTTGAAGATAGGTTAGTTGGTTTATTGAACTGACTGCGTTGCTTTCTTGCTTCCACACTAAATAACGTGGCATTTTTATTCATCATATTTTAGTTTCATTTCAGTTGGACAGAACCCGTTAATTTTACAAGATCCCTGCACTTTTAGATGCCTTTGGATGCCTTCTTAGCTGTCTGATGTTGGGTATTTATCACCAAAAAGTATTCATTTTTATAAACCAAATAAATTCATTAAATACTTGTTTCATTTATCCGTCGCTCCTTATCTTCTTTGAATACGGAAATATGAAATATCAATCATTTTTCCAAATATTATTTAGATGACCTACTTTGTAAGTGCATATTATGAAAAATATTTTTTTAAATATAAAAGCTCGAACATTTCAATATTATAGGGTTATATCTCCTCTGAAGTATTTTTAAACCAGCGCAAACAAGCATCATTTTATACTTATAATTTTCTTATCAAGTTCCTCAGCTCCGGCTGTTAGGTTACCAAAATCCCGGAATTTTCAACGACGCCTCCCGCTGTGCTTCCGCTAGACGCTTATCTGCTACATACCGCAATGCTGTCAAATTTACGGGCTTCGTATAATATGCGGAATTGTACGGTACTCCTAAGTCGGTATAATATATACAAACCGTATATGGTTATATACAGAGCTACTTATACGCCCTCTACAGGAGGTCTGGTGCACTAAAGGTGTATATCTTGAGATATAATCCGCCATTACGAAGCCCATGCTTAACTCGCCCTACGAGGCCGCCAAATCATTATTCAGCGAATGAGAACGATATAAACGTTGATTTTTATGGAGCCCGACTCGCGCTTCGCAAAAATGTATAAGGCTTGGTTTAACCGGTCATGTGTACCGTTTTGGGCTTCTCAATGGGAGTTTATAGGTCCATATAAATATATATTTATATATATATATATATATATATATATATATATATATATATTGTTATGTTATGGAAGATCAGTTATATATTTTAAAAGGAAAAGAACCCACAAAAAGAATAATTATTTAATAGCTATTAGTTTCAAGAGATTGTTTTTACAAAATTTTTGGAGTTCTATTTCCTTTATTGAGCCTATGTATAATATGAATAGATGAAAATATCCAAATACTATGAAATACTCAATTTCATACACTGTCATAATGATTACAACCCATAATTGTTCAGAAGACAACAAAAAGTCCAGATTTACAAAATCATCCTAACTAAAATGTGATCCACAAAATTATAAGCTTGAAACATACAGTATATGAAATTGTATCTAACTAAAAGTAGCCAATGGGAGAACAGCAAACTTCTTGATGACAATAGCCAATCAGGGAACAGTATGGTCAAATGTAGGTGTTATGTTATTCAGTATATATATTGAATAACTACTCAAAGAACTGGAGTAACTTTATTATCCAAACATCTATCAGTACATACGTGACATTACATGACATGTCTCTGACCTCACTAACTTATATTACATGAGCTCCCTAAATTTCTCTAGATAGTTATGGGCCATTATAATTCACTACAAGCCCCCTTTTTTTTTTTAAAAATTGTTTACAATTGCAATTAGACTACTAGCCAACGTCAGTTTCAGAGAATGTGAATCTACGAGGTTTAATCATTTGTCTACCACTGCAAGTAACTGTTGTGTTAGGAAACAAAATTGTCTGACTATTAGTAGAGACATTATCCTTATCAACATCATTAAGACACTGATTGTGCTCAGTCAAAGATGGAGATTTAGGAGTAACATTTTGTTTTTGATTAATCAAATGTTGTCTATTACGACGAAAATCAACGCCTCCTGGTGTTCTAATGATATATGATCGTGGTTCATGACCTATTTGAACAATTGAAGCTGGAAACCATGGAGAAGTTGGAGTTTTCTTATAATGTACATTATCTCCTATTTTCAAAGGTGGAAGTGGTTTAGTACCTTCATCATAATATGATTTCATTTTGTTTCTCTTCTCCCTCATAACTTTTTTATATTTGTTATGGTCTATAACTTTGGGTTTGAGATCTGTTTCGTTGATTGGCAATTTCATTCTTAAAGTCCTAGACATGAGTAAATGTGCTGGAGAAACACTACTAGCCTGTTGTGTATTTCTATACTGGAAGAAAACCAATAAAGGGATCAGAATCTGACTCATGACTTTTCTTCAGAATATTTTTAACAACTCCTACTGTTCTTTCAACTAAACCATTACTTTTCGCGTGATAAGGACTCGATGTCCTATGGTTGATGTCCCATTCTACGGTGAAATCTTTAAACTTTCTAGAATTGAATGGCGGACCATTATCAGAAATTAGCTCAACTGGGATGCCATGACGAGAGAAAACTGATTTCAAAATATTTATCACCTGAGATGAATTTGTTGAATTTGTTTGAGATATTTCAAAATATTTCGAAAAATAATCTACAATCAACAAATAATTGACTTAATTAAAACAGAAAAAATCAATAGCAACTTTCTGCCAAGGCAATGAAGGCTCTTCATGTGGCATCAGTGGTTCTGAAGGATTAGAATTTCTGTATTTAAAGCAAATAAAACATTGTTCTACTTTATTTTTTATATCAACAGATATATTTGGTCAATAAACTACACTACGAGCTTGTCTCAAACATCTGTCGATTCCCAAATGACCTTCATGAATCATATTCAAAATTTGAGTTCGCATAGAACTTGGTATAACAAGTAAATCATTTTTGAATAAAAGATCATTGAAAGTGTGCAAATCCGCACGAATATTGAATGAAGGCTTCACAGATAGTAGTACTTTATTTTTTGAATTTGGCCATTCGTTATGACAATAAGAAATTACAACTTGTAAGTCTGGATCAGCTTTAGTAGAATCTTTGATTTCTCTCAGCTTACTTTCAGTAACAGCAAGATTAGAAACGAAAAAATTAGCATGTATATTGATTTCTTCTTCGACAGCATCACTAAGATCTGCTGTTTCTACCGGAGCTCTGCTGAGAGTATCAGCAATGTAAAGTAATTTTCCTGGAACATAGAAAACTTTCAAATCGTATTTTTGTAGATTGAGCATCATTCGCTGCAACCTTGGTGGAACTTCGGACAATAATTTCTTGAATAAAGATACAAGAGGTTGATGATCAGTTTGAACATTTACTGTTTGACCATAAATGTACTGGTTGAAGCGCTGACAACCAAATTGTATTGCATATAATTCTTCTTCAATTTGAGCCCATTCAGTTTGACAAACTGTTAATGACTTTGATGAATATGCAACAGGTCTGTTCTCTTGTAAAATTACAGCACCCACTGCAAATTTCGAACTATCGACTGATAATGTCAGTGGTAGATTTTGATCAAAATATTTCAAAATAGGAGACTTGGTGATAGTTCCTTTCAAATCATCAAACTCCGGTTGATGTTCCTCAGTCCAATGGAATGCTACGTTTTTTTTAACTAAACTACGTGAATTATTATTTTTATTGGAAAGATTGACAATGAATGGACCCAAATAATTGGCCATTCCTAAAAATCTTTTAATGTCTGCGACACATGTTGGAACTGGTATTTCACAGATTGCTTTTATTTGTCTATCATCCGGGCCCATACCACGACTACTGAAAATATGTCCAAGATAATTGACTTCCGACAGTAGAAATTTACATTTCTCATTGTAAAATTTCAAGTTTGATTCTCGGGCTCTCTGCAGAACGTTTTTTAAAATTTCATTGTGACAAAACAAAACTGATGATCATATAGGTATGTCCAATTTGTAATTTTGGAGAGACTAAAACAAACCTGATTGCACATTTTAATAAAAATAAGATATTATTGTAACATACCTATGAATATCTAGATTTTTCCACAATAGATTTCAATGTATGGAAGAATTAGCTCGAGAATGAAAATTTCATGCAGTTTGTAA
Organism: Gonioctena quinquepunctata; assembly: GCA_018342105.1. Lineage (NCBI taxonomy): Eukaryota > Metazoa > Arthropoda > Insecta > Coleoptera > Chrysomelidae > Gonioctena > Gonioctena quinquepunctata. Next base: position 9,406 of record JAFIRS010006606.1, on the reverse strand, counting down.
GAAAATGTGGTACCCGTCAAAGCAAAACAACTAATTCAATTGTTCATTGTCACCGTTCTGCTACATTCCGTTATTAGGGATCTGACAAAAGGCATCTAAAAGTGCAGGGATCTTGTAAAATTGACGGGTTCTGTCCAACTGAAATAAAACTAAAATTTGATGAATAAAAATGCCACGTTATTTAGTGTAAAAGCAGGAAAGCAACGCAGTCAGTTCAATAAACCAACTTACCTATTTTTAAAAACATAAATATAGCAGTTGATATGTTAAAAATGGTATTTCCAGATATCTAGTACTATTTTCATTTAATTTTTTCCTCTTTCTGCGTCTGATGTTGGGTATTTATCACCAAAAAGTATTCATTTTTATAAACCAAATAAATTCATTAAATACTTGTTTCATTCATCCGTCGCTCCTTATCTTCTTTGAATACGGAAATATGAAATATCAATCATTTTTCCAAATATTATTTAGATGACATACTTTGTAAGTGCGTATTATGAAAAATATTTTTTTCTAGATATAAAAGCTCAAACATTTCAATATAATAGGGTTATATCTTCTCTGAAGTATTTTTAAACCAGCGCAAACAACCATCATTTTATACTTATAATTTTCTTATCAAGTTCCTCAGCTCCGGCTGTTAGGTTACCAAAATCCCGGAATTTTCAACGACGCTCCCGCTGTGCTTCCGCTAGACGCTTATCTGCTACATACCGCAATGCTCAATTACGGGCTTCGTGATATGCGGAATTGTACGGTACTCCTAAGTCGGTATAATATATACAAACCGTATATGGTTATATACAGAGCTACTTATACGCCCTCTACAGGAGGTCTGTGCACTAAAGTGTATATCTTGAGATATAATCCGCCATTACGAAGCCCATGCTTAACTCGCCCTACGAGGCCGCCAAATCATTATTCAGCGAATGAGAACGATATAAACGTTGATTTTTATGGAGCCCGACTCGCGCTTCGCAAAAATGTATAAGGCTTGGTTCAACCGGTCATGTGTACCGTTTTGGGCTTCTCAATGGGGGGTTATAGGTCCATATAAATATATATATATATATATATATATATATATATATATATATATATATATATATATATATATATATATATATATATATATATATATGAACTTATAAATTTTTATATCGTATAGAACAACCTGTATAAATTTATTCAGAATATGCGTGCGGCCCGTAAAATCACTGTAATGCGATTATATCTCAACTGAATACATTTGGCGGACCTCGTAGAGGGAGTTAAGACTGTATTAACCATAATGCGGTTTGTATAAGATAAAACGACTTAGTGAGACCGTAGGCATATCCTGCATTTTATACCATACCGTAATTTATACACATTGGGTATGTAGCAATACGCGTCTAGGAAGCACAGCTGGAGGCGTCGTTGAAAATTCCGGGATTTTGGTAACCTAACAGCCGGAGCTGAGGAACTTGATAAGAAAATTATAAGTATAAAATGATGCTTGTTTGCGCTGGTTTAAAGATACTTCAGAGGAGATTTAACCCTATAATATTGAAATGTTTGAGCTTTTATATCTAGAAAAAAATATTTTTCATAATATGCACTTACAAAGTAGGTCATCTAAATAATATTTGGAGAAATGATTGATATCTCATATTTCCGTATTCAAAGAAGATAAGGAGCGACGGATAAATGAAACAAGTATTCAATGAATTTATTTGGTTTATAAAAATGAATACTTTTTGGTGATAAATACCCAACATCAGACGCAAAAAGAGGAAAAAATTAAATGAAAATAGTACTAGATATCTGGAAATACCATTTTTAACATATCAACTGCTATATTTATGTTTTTAAAGATAGGTAAGTTGGTTTATTGAACTGACTGCGTTGCTTTCCTGCTTTCACACTAAATAACATGGCATTTTTATTCATCATATTCCAGTTTTATTTCAGTTTTAGAGAACCCGTTAATTTTACAAGATCCCTGCACTTTTAGTTGCTTTTTGTCAGATCCTTAATAACGGAATGTAGCAGAACGGTGACAATGAACAATTGAATTAGTTGTTTTGCTTTGACGGGTACCACATTTTCTTACAAACTGCATGCAATTTTCATTCTCTAGCTAATTCTTCCATACATTGAAATCTATTGTGGAAAAATCTAGATATTCATAGGTATGTTACAATAATATCTTATTTTTATTAAAATGTGCAATCAGGTTTGTTTTTGTCTCTCCAAAATTACAAATTGGACATACCTATATAATCATCAGTTTTCATCTTCATTGGATTATGATCGTTCATGTGAACTTTAAAAGTCTAATTAATGTTGTAAAGTGTTCCCCACATTTATCACATGAATATATAGTAATTTGATTAGCAGCATAAAACTTATCCAAAACAAATTGTATCAATACGATTTTTTTCCTCATAATATTCAAAAATTAATGTATTTATATGCCTTTGTGAAACTTAAAATACAGAAATGTAAAAGATGATTCACCTGGATGTTTCCGTTTCATGTGAACCTCTGAATTATTTGCTTTCGAAAACAGTTTTTGACAATCTACACAATATTTACTGTCTTTTATCTGTAATGTCGAAGGCGTATTAATTCAACTTCATTTATAACTATCAACTAAAACAGACAATAGACACAAAACACCTTAAACAAAACAAACGCCGAACGGTCACGATGTTCGTTCCCATAAATTCCGCTATTTTAAACCACGCCTCCCGGAAAATGTGCTCCCGCTATGTAACAGGCATATTTTGTTTTCGTTCATTATCAGAAAGCGGGAAAAACGTGCGGGCTTCTCAGTACATTTCGTGATCTTGTAAGGGGTGTTTGTATGAGAAGTTTGTGATTAACAATAATGTCTTGCACAAGAGGAGCCAAAATATTACAGATGGTGTTGGATAAAAATCCTGTTGCAGGTAAGTTTGATACTAGATTATTACATAGTTATTTCTGGTGACATCAGTGAATTAGTTTAACAACAATTAGGGTGTAACTGATTTGCTGATTATAACCTAATAGGCTTTAGATTCACCTGTATTTATTTCAAAACATTTTTGCGAATACCTTCGTAATTGGTGATTTTCGCTCAGCTAAGAATCCCTTTCGCACATGCGTTAACAGGTAGTTTTTACAAGTTTGTAGTCAACATACCATGTTTTTTGTTTATTTCTCTATCTGTACGTTCGGGTGGAATCTTGTTAGTGAATTTTTAACCACTTACCACTTGTAGTCGTTCGATTAACTTGAACATTGTTCATCATTGGGGTCGGAAATCATGACTTTTTGTAGAAATTCATGAATTCAACTTGGTAACTAGTTTTGTGATTAGGGCTCGAATCTATCCAAAATCAATATGTGGGGGTTTTTGTCATCGAATATCATTATTTTACAAGCTTTTTATCAACTTGCAATGTTTGTAACTATAGGTATGTTCGGGTCAAATCTTGCAACTGAATTTTGATCGACTTCTAGTCCGATTAATTTGAAATTTGGCAGGTATTCATAATTCCGGTGCAATATGCATTATGAATTTTTTTAGAGAAAAAAACAAAATGGCGGCTCCAAAATGGCGGACAAGATTTGTAATTATGGTCCGATTTGATTCAAAATTGGTATGTGAGGGTTTTCGGGGTCGGAGATAATGGATTTTATGTCAAAATTCATGAATTCAAGATGACGGGTCTGAAATGGCGGATGAAATTTGCAATTATGGCCCGATTTGATTCAAAATTGGTATGTGGGGGTTTTCAGGGTAGAAGATTATGAATTTTTTGCCGAAGCTCATAAATTCAAGATGACAGCTCCAAAATGACGGACAAATTTATGATGAATGGTCTGATTTCATTTGAAATCGGTATTTGGAGGGTTCTGGGGTCAGTATCACAGCTTTCTGTCAAAATCTAAGAATTGAAGATGTCGGCTTCAACATCACCAAAGGGTTTGGTCAATAATCATCCGAATCTGATCGAAATTGGCATTTCTGTGTTTTTTGGGTACAATATCATAATTTTCCTAGCAAAATTCAAATATTCAAGATGGCGGATGAGTTCTATTATATTTTTTTTTCTGGGAAATTACGAATTCGAAATTGCAGCTCCAGTATGGCAGACGTATTCCATAATTCATGGTACTTTTCTATTTGAGATTGGTTTCTCAGAGTTGTCAAGGTCGAAAATTAATTCTTTCAAAACTCAAATATTCAAAATGATTAGATTTGTGATTTATAGTCTGATTCCATCTGAAATTGGTATCAAAAAGTTTGTTTAAATGAAAATCATGATATTGCCAAAACCCAATAATTCAAGATGGCGAACAAGTTTTGAATTCAATATTGTTATCAAGTGCATTCTAGGGTCGGAAATGACAAAATAAAAATAATACTCAATAAGTTTTGTGATTGGTGATTAAATATTTTTCCAGTCCTGACGTAACAGAAAGTGAACCGATCTTGAACATAAATCAATGTGACACTGAACTTGATTCTGAACAGAAACGAATTGCTAACCAGATGGTGGAATTCATCAATTCTGGGAGTTCTGACTCTGAATATATCCCGCCGCCATCCAGCTCTGATAGAATGAGCAGTTTGAATGCAATTTCAGATGCTAGGGCAAGTTCTGAAGTATGTATGAACTCCGTAATTCTGTGCAGTTTTAAATTATCCCCCTACCACTAGCTATCGATTGAAAATGAAGCTAGCGATTCGAAAAAATATTACTGGGACACACCCTATAATATAACTTCAGTAGAACTTAACTCACTTTTCGCAGTTTCTACGATTAATTTTTTATTGAGCATTTGTGATTCCGAAAAAAAATCCTTCGCCGATGCCCATAAATTAATATCCAACCATTCTATTTGTGTTTCCTTTCACCGTATTGAAACACTCGCATTATAATTTGTAGTTTTTTGAATTTAAATGTTATTCAGATTATTCAAGAAATGGTGCAAGAAGGAAATATTGATGAAGATAACTTACTCATCTTGGCGGTAAATCAATGTGATGACGAATCTGAACTTGATTCCGAACAGGAACGAATTGCCAACGAAATGGAGGAATTCATCGATTTCGAGAGTTCTGGCTCTGCATATATCCCGCCATCATCCAGTTCTGATAGAATGAGCAGTACAGACGCTAGGACAAGTTTTGAAGTATGTATAAACGTGATAATGTGCTGTATAAAATTATTCTCCCACCACCAGCTATCAATTGGATATATTTAAAAAAAAATGCGATTCAAAAAAAATTATACTGAAACAGACACTATAATTTACCTCTAGTAGAAGTTCACTCAATTTTTGCAGTTTCTAAGAATTTTTTTTGTTTAAGTTTGAACGTTCATGATTCCAAAAAAGTTCCACCACCTATGCCCATAAATTGATATCCAACCCTTTTATTCTTGTTTCGTTTCACCCTGTTGAAACACTCGCGGTTGGATTTGTATTTTTTTAAATTTTTTAATTTGATCTTTCATCCAGATTATTCAAGAAACGGTGCTAGAAGGAAATATTGGATGGGATAATTCAAATGAAGCTTCAACAAGTGAAGCATCATTACCACTTGCACCACAAGCAGTAGTACCACCTTCTACATTGGCAAGTATTTTCCGGCGAATGTAAATTAGTTTATGTTTTTCTGATTTGTAAATACGATTTAACAATGATCAATCTGTATACTAGGCAAAAACGATATTTTCCCGACAAGCATGGAAATTACATTTTTTTGTACGAGACTTCCTTCGACCGAAAAAGCAAACAGTTTGGTCAAGCAGTTGAGTATGGTAAAAATATATAAGTGGTAGTCAGGAAAAATTGTGATTTTTTGTATTTCAAAATATTACATTTTATTATTCATGTAGTAATTATTTGAGATATAATACTTTTTTGCGCCTTTCAAACAGATAGCAGAAATGGTTGGATGCTTTTGTTTGGGAGTGGCTGGTTTTCCTGATTTGGTGACATAATGATTTGAGCAGATTTCAATATGTTTATAATATCCACAGAGCTGTTTCAGCTGCAATCGGGAATGGAATGATTACCCTGTAATTTTCACGATGAATATTGAACGAAATTTACTTACTAGTGAATGAAAATATTATTCTCCAAACGCTTGTATATTTTTTCACATTATTGTTAACAAAATAGCAACATTGAAGCTCTACTAGCTTGTCATAGGATCAAAGTTGTCATCTGAAAATATGATAGATAGTTTCCAAATTACGATACGATATTAGATTTTCATGGCGTAATTTCCTTTTTGAATTCATATAACTTAGTTAGTAACATACTTGCATGCTCATATGTTGAACCATTCATATCCCGCTCTATAATGCAAGTAATAATAATATTTTTTTATTCATTTTTTTCGTTTGGGATTATAAATCACACTATATGAAAAAGGAAGCAGCTGGAGAAAGACCCACCATATCCCCTATATGCTATGAGGATGTTCCGACTCATTTTCCTAGTCACCTTTTCAGACGGCACAAGGATAATAAGGAAGTCATTGCGATTCAAAGTTTAGAACAAAGAAGTAAAGAGAGATTAGCCCTTGTACGTTCATTACGAAAACAGGGTTATTTTTATATGAAAACAGAGAAGAACGTTCTTCAGCCAATGAAAACGTCAAAAAATCCCGATACTGAATATTTTGAATGTACTCACTGTTCAGGTCACTACACAAAAAAACTTTTAAACAAGCATGTTAAGATATGCATCAATAAACCAAATGATGTAAAAATCCCGGTAAAAACTGTTTGACCCGATCACAAACGTTCATGGCATCTTCGATATAAAAAAATCATGATTTTTTTAAATCGTCCAGAATAAAAGAAGAAGTATTTAATATAATGCGTCCAGTTAATATAAGTTCTACGGCTGAAAGTGACCCATTAGTATGTTTATATGCAGAATCTTTGCTAAATAAACACAAAAGAACACAAATAGCCATTGTTATCTCGAATAAAATGAGAGAGATGGAAAAATTGCTCATTGCCCCCAAAACAGTGGACAATTAAATCGAAGGTTTATTTGATGCATTGAAACCTGAGAATTTTCGATCATTTTATCAGCCACAAAAATTATTAGTGGCTATAAGCCAAATGACAAAAGTTTTGATGCTCCGTCACTTGCGTTGCATATGGGAACAAATTTAAAATTTCTATGAAATATTGCGCTCAAAATAGTTCTTGAGAATAAGCAATTCCCCAATATTCGATGGACAGGTAGACGAAAGAAAAAGAAATGAAATCAAAGATTTGAAGAAGCTAATTGAAGGACATTGGTGAAATGAGATATCAAGTTTGGCATTAAAAACTCTCAAAGAAAAACATTGGGAGAAGCCAGTTCAATTACCTTTGAACAGCGACATACGGATTTCCAACACATACGTCAACAGTCTTGCAGAAAACGCATACACTGATTTCAGAAATAATCTTGATCTCAAGGAAAATTACAAAATTCTTACAGAGTGTGTTTTGGCAGAAACTTTAATTTTCAATCGCAAACGTGTTGGGGAGATTCAATATTCAATGATCGAAAATTATAATGCAAATATAGGCACTATCAATCAAGAGTCCTTTATGGATTTCCTCACCAAAGTGGAGTAGTTGATAAGCAAGAGATTCAAGAGAGTAGTTGCTGGTGGAAAGGGTTTTAAACCAATCCAATCCAATCCAATAGCATTTATTTTGAAATATTGTCAAGTTACAATTCACGTCTTAATCTAGAAACTATAATTACGTAATATATACAATTTACAATATATACAGAGCCTGATTACTAGTAAGAGCGAGTTAATTTATGTGTTTGTTTTGGCCTCCTACATAATGTTTATGCCAAAGTTTGAAGTATTTTCGTTTTGTATTCCGTTGTTTGGGTATTTTATTTTATGGTAGATTTCCAGGAAAATTTACAAGAACCTGGTGATGGGGTTGAATGCGTGTTATACTTGAGTGAGTTTTGAGTTTCAAATTTTGAGTATTTTTGAGTTGTCTTTGAGTGAGTTTCTTTGCTTTTGAGTAAGTTATTTTGAGTTGGTTGTTTTGAGTATGGTTTTTTGTGTGTGGTTTGTGTATTCAGTTTTCGAGTTTTTTGAGTTTTATTTTGAGTCGGTTGTTTTATTTGAGATATCCCCTTCGAACCGGGCGGGGGGAAGGGCGGCATTTGCCACCCATCCCACACGTCCCGGGGGACTATCGCCTTCAGCATCACGACAAACTGCTGTATAATTTGAGTGTGCACCGTTAAGGTGGTCTGTATTTGTGTTATAATTGTTGTCTGGTTTGTCAATATATCGATCAACTCTTTCTGTGTGTCCATTTGGGCCCGGGTCTGCGGTGGGGGGCCAGTTTCCTCTTCTCTTGGCTCGTCGTGTCTTCTCGGGTATCTTTACCATGAAATTGCGCTCCCACCCTGGCCTCCCAACGGGTGGGTATGCGTTCTTGGATTTTCATTTGTTCTTGAGTATCCTTGTGTCCCTTCACCTTTTCTAGGTTGTGGAGGGCTTTGGGCTTCTTTCTTTGTTGACTTTTTCAAGTATGCTTCACATTTTTTGTAATTTGCTTGATGGTTCAGCAAACAGTTTGCACAAACCGTCTTCCTCATTCTATATACGTTCTTAATTTCTAATGAATGTTGCTCCTCTAGCCACTTGGTTATTTTGGCTGTTGGTGGGTCAGTGTCCAATCCTTTTGGCACGAATGCGTGCTGTTTATCGGCTTTCCGTGTGAAACAATAAAAGCCTACATTCTTGCTTTTCATAAAATCTTTGATTTTTTCCAAATCTTCTACAAACTCCGTGTGGATCAGCGTGTTCTCCTGTGTGTATTTTATCATTTTCTTGTTTACACACAGTTTGGTTAGTTTTGTGTGCGTCTTCTCTTCGATAATATGTTTCCCATCTAATATGATTGGTGGAATTATATTCTGATTTTTGTTTTGCACCGGCTGTACTGTGTGTCTCGGCGCTTTCTGTTGTTTTTCTTTTGCCTGATTATTTCGGGCTTTTCTTTGGCTTTTTGTCCCAATATTGCTGAGCTATTGGCCAGGTATTCGTCTGTGTATTTTTTTACTCTCTTGGGTGAGTTCTCTTCAATCTCATCTTCCAATGAGCTTGTATCACTCATCACATTATCTATTGAATCCAACGTGTCATGTAGTCCGTCTGTTGGGAATATGACTCGTGGAAATATATGTGCCGGCTTCTTGTCTCCTTTTTCCTATTTGGCAGTACTTATCTTGGTTGGTTTTCTTTCCTTAGCTATTTCCTTGAGGATTTTTCTGTATTTATGAATTGCTCAGATTTCTGCTGATTATCAAGTTCGTCGTCACTTTCTGCATTGAAAAGGTGGACGAAGTACTCATCTTCGTGCTGTTCTAGGGG
>JAFIRS010006605.1:0-34775 GCA_018342105.1 Gonioctena quinquepunctata | reverse complement strand
ATGTTTCAAATTTGATCTCATTATCGCAAATTGTATTTTTTTCTTTAGTTTCCATTTCAACTTTTATCTGTACTGTACGCCAAATTGTTTTATTCATTCTTGAATACCAGTTGTCAGAGGATCTATCAGCTATTGTAATTTTAAACATTCCAATTTTCACATTAAACACAATTGAAAACTCCTATATTTATGACCAGGTACAATGTACCGCTGATTACGACTAATGTAAGTTTATACCTCAATATTAAAGTTGTATTGTTTCAGTGTTGTCGTTTACTAACACCACTTTTTCTTATTATACATAGCTCTGAAGAAGCGGACAATATATTCGCGAAACGTTAGCATAGACGTATATTCGTTTTATTTGTCCAATACCCTGCAATCGTTTCGAACAAGATAGATCTGGACGCAATCACTATAACAGAAATATAGTTACTATGATAGATTCATAACTCAATTGTTAGTGTTTTTGTTATTTCATCCCTATCAGGTTAGGTTTGAAATCCAATATTATTCTTCAAATACAGCAATTTTGCGAAAGCCGTTTTTGTGCTAGTTGAAAAAAAAATTATGAGTCGAAATGTGATTGAACTTTTCGTGATTCTGCAATAAGAGACATACATCTGTAGCATTCTTGATAGCCAGTCATAATTTCATTAAAAATTAAAAATGTCTTATACCTCAAGACATCTCACTACAAAACCCATACATTAGGTGTATGTTGGTGGCATATCCCTCAAAAAACAACTACTTCCCTGGCTAATGCTTCGACGGACGTTGAATGACATCCGATGGATTAACGTGCTACAAGGTACTTTGCAAATGTTTGTTGCGAAATGAATCAATATTAACCTATCCTGGGATTCAGGATGATATTCATTGGTAATGTTTTGAGTTGCACTAGTTGTGTTGAGATGGCGTTAGCTCCGTTTTATCTCTGCCAGAGCTAGTTTAATGTACTGAGACAGTTGTATCCTGATCGTGATATTCTATCAACCAAAATAAAACTGGAATTTTGCGAATCTTTGATATTATCCAAATTATCTTTATGTGATAGCATTTACAGACCGATGCTTTGCGACTACATCAAATTCAGAATTCCTGTATTCGATTTTCTTATGATATTCGAGAATACGAGCATATTAGTTCTAAATTCAGTGAATCTGCGTGGCTAAAATCAGAAAAGCCACATTTACGAACATAAACCAAGTCATTACCAGGAAAAATTATCCACTAGCCATCCCAAGACACTCCACAGCATTATTCACACGTAGCTTTTCCCACAACTCATCTAAACATTTCAATTCGATCCCCACGGAATACTGGAATTTTTATTTATAAAATTTCGAAAAGAAATTGAAACAAATGCCGAGACGTGCACAGGAGTGAACTATTTCTGTCGATCAGGCTTTTTATTTTTCCATTTTATTTCTAATATATTCCTGATATATCAGTTAGTAAATTTTTGTAACATATTGTCAACATTATTATTATTATTTCATCATTATATCTTTTTTCATGTTCACCATAGTATATAGAATATAGTTAGGATATATAGTAGTTAGTATACAATATCATTCTTTTCTTTCAAGGTTGAGATGAAAAACAGCTTCAGCTGATACTTCGCCTAGTCACCAATTAAATACATTCACTTCTCCCCTTATAAACTTGTATATATATTATTTCATAAAGTCTATTATTATTTTAATTGTTATAAAGAGCTCAGGCTACACCCTGTATACTCTCATTGCTTTAGGATTGGTTTATGAAAGTTCTGAAATTTCCTAAACAATAATGGGATCCCATTTTCAAATAGAAAAAACCCTGTCTCTTCCAATTTTTTTTATTGGTACAAGTTGGCCATAGAAAATGGATAAATTTTTCCATCTTGCCAAAAATTAGGTCTTCCAGAGTACCTCCTCTATTTCGGATAAAAATATTTTCAGCTTCAAATTATCATAAACATTTAACTACGCTTGAATTGGGACATGCTCTAGGAATATTTGGGGATAAGAAGAATGAAATGATCATCCGCTTTTATCATAGTCTCATTGTTCATCGAATGCTGATAATATCTGAATAATTTTCATTCATATATATTTTTCCATTGAAATATATTTCATTTCGTTTTCTATTTGGTCGAATCACTTCCTATAATCGTTACTGGTCACAGTTAATTTATGCTATTTCCATTCATTGATACTAATCACATATATTCTGAAATGTTTACCATTTTTGGCACATGACAAATGGCTTCTGTATGATGAAGTAATGAAAACAACTGTTTGTATTGGGACTATATTATATCTATCGAGTGAATTATTACTGGGAGAAGTGGCTTGTAAATTTCAAAATTCAAGAATTTGAATTAGCGACTGGAATAGTTTTATCATTTATAGTCTGATTTAGCTAAAACTTGGTACCTGGTCAGTATTGTAGGGATATATTATGATTTATATGCTCAACATTCAGCGGAAGTATAAATTATAACAATCGAATAATCATAAGGAAATAATTTTTTTAAACCCGATGGCGTGACCAGTTGGAAAGGTAGATTTCGGAATTAATTTATTGGTTCTGAAATTGCCATCCTATTAATCAAGCTAACGAATCATATTTCAGAAAAATTGTGACGATCAAAAGGTGGAGAAGGAGTCAAATCTCCTTAAACGTTTCCTAATGTTCCTATGTAATCTGACTGGGTTCCTTTCGGTTCGATGTAACTACAATATTCCATGGAAATATAAAAAAACATTCAGATCAACAACTTCCGAAAATACAAAAGTTCACTCAGCTATTGAACAAAACCACACGAGGATATAGACAATACTTACTTGGGTTTCAATCACTTCGAAGAATAATGTAGCACTCCAAACAAGATTTCTGAAATCTTGTTTATTTCGCTACCCTGCTCCGACTAGTCATTTGTTTGAATAGCACTCATAGGAGTGAGTAACGAATTTTGTTGATTGCTGTACTTATCAGAAAGATTCACTTGATTCAGTTTACAAATTAGATTCAAATAAAAATTATAAAGAAATTCAAAACAAACTTTTATTTATACAAATGCACTTATAAAAAACAATTGATTTCATTATTTGATCTAGGTCATAGTCATAGTCAAAATCTTGCCGCGCAAGATTACCTATTTTGTAATCGCGGCAAGCTACAAATACGGAAATGTCGAAGAAAGATGGATGAGCGCGTTGGATGTCGCGGCCGCGATCGCTACCCCGACATCTAAACGAACATTATTTTATTAATGAGACTGCACATTGCCAGTGACGTCAGAACAACATAGTTTGCATGTTCATTGGTGCTCTCCAAACCAAAAATAATTAAGGCTGAACTGATAGATATTGTCTTATTCTGTTTATAGGATGAGGACCAAGCAGGCGATTTGAGGAATTTCAGATAACCCACTACTTTTCACATAGACATACAATGTCTTTACTTCAGTTGATATATACTCAAATTTTTCATGATAAAACTCACCTAACTTTTTCGAAACACATCAGTCTTCTCAGAAATCGCAAAGAACACTGAAAGAGAAGCACCTCCATTCATCATTCATCAATGTAAACTTCGACCGCGACTTCCACCGCGCTCATCTTCGGCATGTCCGTACCCTCAACACACCCAATATCATTGAACCTCCATCATTGATTTATTTACCCAGAATCTATCAGTACCCAATGAAATTATGGAGGTTGAAACATGATAGGGGCGAATGTAATCAATATATTCGATGAATGACATTTCGAGAACTGAACTTGATGCTGACCAGAAATGACTCATCACAGAATATTCAAAGAACAATCAATCTAGTTGTAGACTTTCCATGTATTCGGATTTATTGTCGCTCCGTAGATGAAATATCTAATATTTTTTATTCCAGCAAATCAGCTAAATTCACTGATGCATTCTCTCATTACAAATATGATATCCCAATCCAAAGTGTTTTATTTTTTATGTGTGTATTGTTATATCTTTAAATACCAATTTTTGATGATTAAGTCAAAGCTAATAATGAGACAATGATATCAAACAAGAGAGCCATGTGGCGTATAGTATTAGAAACCAAGTAACTTTGGAGTCTTCTTCACAACGAATTCAATATAAATTGAAACAAGTGGTAGACTTTCCTGGCAAATACCACGCAGAACTTTGAATGATATATAACTGAAAATATATGCAAACTTCCATTGAAAATGAAAATTAATTGAAAATGTTTCTTTCTGATAAACTTGATTATGTTCAAATTATGCCATCTCCATCCAACAATCCGCATACCAGTTTCAGGCTTTTGGCCCTCATTAGTACGGAATAGTCACCAGTCAGAGATCCGAAGACCTCTGGCCGAAGCGGGACACAACAAATGAAAACATCATCAATCCTAAATCTTCTGTAGGTACGCCAGAAAAAGTAACTTTCAACTGGCGGTAACTAGTGACAGAAAGAAACACTCCATACTAGTCCCCTATCTCAATAAGATTATATTTCGATAGGAGTGGCTATATGCCCGACATCAAACCAGAGACCCATCTCGATCGGAGTGGCTGTATGCCCGACTAGGAGTCTTCTTCACAACGAACTCAATATAAATTGAAACAAGTGGTAGACCACAAGCGAAAAACAACTACATTTCCGCAAATACCACGTAGAACGTTGGATGATATTCACCTGAAAATCTTAGCAAACTTCATTGAAAATGAAAATTGATTGCAAATGTTTCTTCCAAAGGAAGTGTGCATAGATTTTCAGGTGGATATAATTCAACGATCTGCGTGGTAGTTGCCAGGAAAGTAGATGTTTTTCGCTTGTGGTGTACCACTTGTTTCAATTTATATTGAATTCGTTGTGAAAAAGACTCTTAGTCGGGCAAACAGCCACTCCTATCGAAATAGAATCCCATTGAGTTGGGATGGAGTGTTTCTTTCTGCCACTTGGTACCGCCGGTTACTTTTTCCTGCGTACCTACAGGTGATTTAAGCTTGATGATGTTTTCATTTATTTTGGGTCTCGCCTCGGCCAGAGGTCTTCGGATCTCTGACTGGTGACAACTCCGTACTGATGAGGGCCACAAGCCTGAAATTGATGTTAGGCGGACCTGGCATAAATTGAACATAATCAAGTTTATCAGAAAAAAACATTTGCAATCAATTTGCATTTTCTGTGGAAGTTTGCATAGATTCTCAGATGAATATCATTCAATGTTCTGCGTGGTATCTGCCAGGAAAGTAGTCGTTTTTCGCTTGTGGTCTACCAACATATTTTCAAGTAAATGTTTTTACTGCCGTATTTGGACTCGAACAAAGCTGAAATTTTGGGTGTAGTTTACCAATGTTCTGTGCATTGGTTATGTTTGAGGGAATTCGTTCTCCATTATACAGGGTCGTTCAAAATTTGTTATTTTTCCAATAGATACAAAAATAGTAGGAATTATAATTTTTTAAATGGAATATTCTGTATATATTATCGAATATCCTGAAAGTCAATTGGAGTTCCTTTCAAGTGATGTATCATTTTTCTATACCTAAATAGCCTAGTTTCTGAAATAAAAGCAAGTCACTATAAAAATTTAAAATATCTGAACATGTATTAATATCCATTTTGACAGGAACACCATGAAAATCACCCCTTGTCTAACTAGAAGATTGTCTTGCTCTTTCCTGGTCACGGCACACTTCTATCATTTCCATTTTCCAGTATAACGAATCGAAATAAGTATTATTACCCAATTGAAATAACTCAATCTGTAATGTTTCGCTTGAAAATGTTCATACTTTTGAAGATACAGCTGAAACTTGTTTTTTCTAACTCGCAGCTGATGCAATTCAATTTTAGCAAAGATTAATTAAAAAAATATCTCAGGAAAATTTGGAAATATCTTTGTGTCATATTCGAAAAAACATCCATTATTTTTCAGATAATCCTGTATATATCATTTCTACTCCCTACTCTGACTTTTTTTTCGAGTATGACTCATATATATTTCCAAAATTTCCTCAAATATTTTTTTAATTAATCATTGCCAAAAACTGCTGGTTCTCCTGCTCTTTGGGGCTTTATTCAAGATCTTTCAATGTGATGGAAACTGAGTATGTTCGTATCTACAACTATTAATTTATACTTTAGGATATAGTGTGAAAAAATACAGACGTGATATAGTTCCCAAGGGAATGAAAAGTTAGTTATACGATAAGCAAGAAAACTACCAACTGATAATTAACCAGGCGACCACTATAAATTACTCAACAATAATATGCATATGTATGTATGTACAATAATGGATCAAAATCAACCACAGTGGTTCAATTAGTTTGCCGCAGAACGTAGAAGAGAGCACAACCTTTTCAGCTATTCGTAAAAATGCCCGCCTCTACCTCCGAAATAAATCATAAATGAACGATGATAGTTTTTTCTCAGACCTACCGCGTAAAAATAAACGTTTGTCAAAAACCTTCAAATGCAGCGTATTAGAAACACAAAACATTATGATGCCGGGCAACCTGAAATTACGCGGGCTCATATGAACACAAAATTCTCCACAAATAAATAAACACATTCAGACGTTTCAGTTCAAAAGCGAGGCAAAGCATTTCAGATTGATTTTTCAATCAAATCATTTCAATCAGTAAAAATTACCTATTTCGATTCGTTAGACTGGGAATTGGAGATGATAGTAGTGTGCCGTAACCAGAAAAAAGCAAAACAAACTTCTAGTTTGACGAGCAGTGATTTTCATGGTGTTCTGTCAGAAGAAAATATAGAAAATGGCATATTCAAATGCAGATATTTTAAATTATTATAGAAACTTGCTTTTATTTCGGAAACCAGACTCTTTAGGTAAAGGAATATGGTACATCATTTGAAAGTAACTTCAATTCTCTTTCAGGATATTCGATAACATACAGGGTGTTCCTTAAAAAAATATACTTTTCACCATATTTGTATCTATCGAAAAAATCACAAATTTTGAACGACCCTGTATAATGGAGAACGAATTTCCTTGAACATAACAAATGCACATGACATTTATATAACATACTCAAAATTTCAGCTTTCGAGTCCAAATACCGCAGTAATAAACATTTAATTGAAGCTATTGCACAAAAAATAAAGATATCAATGAATTTCTCGAAAAGCGCTTGAGATAGGTATAGGGAAGTATTTCACAAAAATAATTGCGAAGCAATAGCATAGCAAATAATGCAATAATATGCAGGGTGTCTCTTCAGAATATCAAAGTTGTTGCAACTTTTCTAAGCGGCAACGTCGCAGCACTGAAAATAGATCGATAGAGCAGAACTAATTTTCAAAATAATCCTGTGTCCCGTTCTACAGAACCGTCTAATAGGCAATCAAGTGTGGGTCACCCCTTTATATATATATATATATATATATATATATATATATATATATATATATATATATATATATGAAATGGAAGGAATTTAATGGACATAGCCCTCAGAGAAAAGTGCGAACCGTAGACACGTGTTTCGGGCTCTATGAGCGGCTGGCTTCTGTTTGTTGACTCCGTTGATTTGTCGTTTTCTACCAAGTGTTGTTCATCCTTGCACTTCTCCACCGTACTGATGAGGGCCGAGAGCCCGAAACACGTGTCTACGGTTCGCACTTTTCTCTGAGGGCTATGTCCATTAAATTCCTTCCATTTTGTTTTTAACAGTCCCCTCGATATTACTCTCTTTCATATATATATATATATATATATATATATATATATATATATATATACAGAGTGACCCATTTGAAAGCGGGCCACCTCTCTTAAACTGTTATCTATTATCCGATTCAGAAGTTTTTTTCTCAGTAGATAGAGTATCAATAGTTCTAGTTGAATGCCATAAATTCGAAATAAAAATAAAAATTTACTTCGAACTTCTTTCAGGGTCGAAAATCCAAAAAAAACTAGCATTTTTTTATTAAAATTTGACGACGCCTCTGGATTTGTGATGCTTTCACATGGGTGTGACCAAAATTTCCCGATAATTTTTTTTTTAACAGAAATATGGCATAAGTTATATTCATATCACTTTATCAAAATATTTCGAATAGTCTCCATATCTTCAATCTTGTTGAAAATGTCGTTTAAAATGCTCTTTCAGGTCGTTAGCAGTCGAGTTTGTGAACAGCAGTTATTCAAAATGGCGTCAAATTATGATTCTTCCAAATGTAGTATAGGAGATAGTTATGTCCATCAGAACACTGCAGAACGTTTGGAAGTTTGGAAGAAACATAATTTGACGCCATTTTGAATAACTGCTGTTTACAAACTCGACTGCTAACGACCTGAAAGAGCATTTCAAACAATATTTTTGACAAGATTGTGATTTATATGACGACTATTCGGAATATTTTGATAAAGTGATATAAATTATACTTATGCCATATTTCTGTTAAAAAAAAAATCATCGTGAAATTTTCGTCACACCCATTTGGAGGCATCAAAAATCCAATGGAGTCGTGAAATTTCATTGAAAAAATCGCTAGGTTTTTAGGATTTTTGACCTTGAAAAAAATTCGAAGTAGGCCGTTAAATTTTTATATTTATTTCGAATTTATGGCATTCAACAAGAACTATTAATGCTCTATCTACTGAAAAAAAAAATGAATCGGATAATAAATAACAGTTTTAGAGAGGTGGTCCGCTTTCAAATGGGTCACTCTGTATATAAACTTTCGAATTAGTAGTATTTCTGGGTTTTAGAGAACATGATCGACGAAGAAATACAAACATTTTTTGTGTTGTGATGACGGGACCAATCGAAAAATCATTTAATTTAAAAGGGCACCATTTTCTGTGAAATGAATGTGGGATTACTTAATTACATGAAAGAAACATCATGTATTTATTGATGCTGTAAGGCTCAAATGATTTCCACCTCATATTTTAATGAGTTGAATTCTGTAGAACTGAATCTACACGGAAATATAATTTCATTCGAGAAAAAGTTCATCATTTCGAATTTCGTCCCATATTCATTATTCTGAGTTCAAATTTTTTTGTGAAAAATGCTTTTTTATTGCTTTAGACAAACATGGGAATCAATTGACGCGGGTTTTCTTTCCTCTCATTTTATGAACTAATTTCCAGAACTTCAATAATTTGGAAAATAGAGCTGACCATTTACTCATAAACTGAAGAGGTTATAGATTCTTGAAGAATATTTGATAGAGGAAAAAAACATTGGAATTAAAACAGAGAAATCAGAAATTTTTAATAATAAAAATTGAAAATGAATTTGGATGTCACAAATTCTAGGAATATATCCATTGGTAATGATAAACCTTCATTTTGAAAATTTCAACAGATTATCACTATTAAGAACACATTTTGTCCCAAATATACTCATGCGATACTGGAATTGATTATTGAAAAATAGAAAATTAAAAGAATTATGTCCTGTAAATTGATTCATCTGTAGATAAATGAATCCAATATTTCATTCCTTCTCCTTAATTCATCTCCATAAAGGTGATAAATGCATTCATATTCCCCCAAAAACTTGACATGATTAACATTTTTTTAAGTATTCGAACGTAAGCAAACACGAACTCCTCAAAAGACATCCTGAGTACAAATCAAAGTAAATAGGCACATTACACTCGAGATTCAAAGATCTACCACATTCAAGTAAAATTAGAAATGAACTCACCATTACAGAAGACTTGGCCGGACACAAGGAGTACCATGATGATGGCAAAATGATTGACACTGGAGTCGATCATCTTCGATAATACCTAATGGAAGATTAAATAAATATATACATTTTTATACCAAACCCTTGGAGAAGCAGCATAAAGGGAAAATTGGATATTTTCATTTCCAAATATATACACAATCACCACAATCACAGATAGGTTGAAACTTGATTAAGGTGTAACGCCTACATCACTGCGTAGTTTCTTCTTGATTCACAATTTTTTTAAACATTGGAACAGCCACAATGACACCTTCCTTTGTCTTTATTCGACGATCACAGTTCAGATTGATTAAAACTTTTTACAGGAATGTTCAGGATTTGAAGTAACATTCTGTTCGCCAATAACCTAGAAGGGAAATGAAAATTTAAATGTCGGCGAGGAACACGGAGTATGAATGATGCCAATATCAATTTGATTCCTATTATCCAGAATATTATGACGAGGGGAAAATTCAATGAGGATTTCATGAAACATTGATATTATGCTTAAATTCACGTTTGCATATCTTGTACTCGAGAAGGTTATTTTATTCGCCACTTCAAAGTTTTAAGAAACAACTACATCGTTGAAAAACCAATGAACTATCCCACGATGTGAAACACACAGCTGTACCGCGTATTGTTCAGTGATTGTTTATCATCATTTAACAAAATATATAAATTTCAGAGGCATCTCACTGCTTGATGTTATATAAGTTGAAAATAATTCATCAAAAAAATCGATGCAATTTACATACTGAAACTTATTGAAGAAGGGCAAGAATATAATATAGAAATGCATATGATACTGATGGGAGAAGCACCAATGAAGCATAAATGAGATAATTAATAAAAAGTAATGGTAAAACGCAGTTATACAGGGTGATTCAAAAGTACTTTGACAAAGTTCCGGAGGTGATTCCTCACAATATTCTAATATGAATTGTCCAAATAAATACATGTCCGGAAACGCTTCGTTTCCAAGATACAGGGTGTTGAAGTTTTTTTTTAATAACTCTCGAAATACTCACCCTAATTGAACGAAAATTGGTATTGAGAAGTTTTTGAGGTGTCAAATTTAAACCTGATGTTATTATTGCTGCCAAACGACGGTGGAGACTGGTAAATGTTGAAGCTGAAGGCAGTACTGGATTAGGAAATCGCTCCTGCTAAATACATCTTGCTTCGCGCGCATTGCCATCCGACAGGCCATAAACGAAATGCATATCGGCTAAATGAGCATTATTATTTAAATAATCCATTTTTTCAGAATTAGTGTTTTAAAACTTACAGAAACTTCAACAAAACCACATAATATGTAATTACCAAAAGTACTTACTCAAACGTCAAATTCATTTCCTAAGCATTCTTGTGAAAAATGCAAAATAATGGTAATAACTTCAACACGCATCAATTATCAAATTATCGACTTGAAATTTCCAAGTTCAAATATCTAGAAAACGGTTGCTTATAGCGACTTGTAACAATGGTAGCTTTTTTACGTAGATATGATAGGAGGAATTGATTTTTTACTGAAAAATGTGCTAGAAGTACGCTAAAAAAAGTAATGAATAAAAAAAAGACATGTAGGTGGCGCCCCCTACGAGTGAGAGCAATAATAACATCAGGTCCGAATTCGACACCTCAAAAAACCTCTCAATACCAATTTTCGTTTAATTGAGGTCAGTATTTCGAAGGTTATTTAAAAAGAAAGAAAATAAAAATAAAACTTCAACTCCTTGTATCTTGGAAACGAAGCGTTTCCGGACATATATTTATTTGGACAATTCTTATTAGAATATTGTGAGGAATCACTTCCTGAAGTTCGTTAAAGTACTTTTCAATCACCCTCTATACTCACGGCAGAAAAAAACAAAAAATTCCCAAAAATCCGGTGAAAAGAGGAGTGGGATATCATGTCTATCTTATCAAATAATTAAACACGCTCATAAAAATAACGGAAAAACAGGAGCAATCAGCATTACCTCGGCATGAGTAACTGCATATGCAAATGATGTAGTGATTATTTTAATAAATTCAATAATACTGGGAATAGCGACATGGAAATTGGAGAAAATAGCGAAGTCGAGAGGAGCAAACATAAATGATTGAATAAATGTATTAGGGGGTAAAAAAATGAATGATTCATTTCGGATACAGAAACACTTCAATATAGTGAAAACTTTCAAATATCTAATCGTTTACAATATAATAAAAAAAATTGATATAAATAAGGGAATACAAAAAAGATATTAAAAATTAAGATATAAAATTAGGCAAACAAAACAAATCGAAAATCTAAGGACATGGAGATAGCTGATACATTCAGGTTCTCTAACAGGATATTTCAAAAAAAAAAAAATTTCAAATTCGTCGAATTCTAACAGTTTACATAAGAATAGATTGTTCAGTTTCGAATTGTCCTAAAGGGATGACTTGTCCGAAATATATTTGTGTTAAAATCAAGGTCTCCGTAGAAAATAGGTTCAGTTCAAGGACTGGATTATGGCATTATATCCGTCGCTTGGTTAGTCTAGTGAAACAGGGAAGAATATCAACTTAAATTTGTTTTATTAGAATATATAAAATAGTAACAATAATGATAAAATAAGATAAATTGAAGGTCTGTTTTGGTGTCCTCTTGCCCATAGAAGAGGACTCATGCTCCTCCATCTTTGGTGTTATCACTGATATCCTGGAGTCACTGTACTCGTGCCATGTGACTGCATAAGGATGCTCACAGTAGGGTGTGTAATGCCCGCTATAAGTTGTTCTTCTATGATTGGATACAGCGAACAAGTTGTATCAACATGGAGCTAGATTATCTGCTGCATAATTACTCATATCTAATCCTTCGAGAAGAAAGTCAATGGTGATATTTAATATTCCCCCGGCAAAAATTGTTTCAAATCAATAACTAATATTTCGGGGAATCTATATATACATAATGACTTTGTGCATTTTATCCTTTCCTCACATTTACAACAAGTTGGTTTCTCTTCGCCATCTGAAGTTTCTTCTCTATTAAAAAAGTCTAAACATTGTGACAGTCTCAGCTGGCCAGTTCTCTGTGAAAAGTCCCAGAAAAGGTCAAAAGAGACAGAACAATAGCCACAGGAAGTACAGTTCAACGATGATTTTTAGTTGACCAACAAAGTTATCAACCATTTTTGAACTGTCCATTCTCCGATATTTTGACCAAGACTCCTGTGCTTTTTCATGGTCGCTCAATTTTTCATCAATTTCTATCAAGATGGGTTTGGGATTTTCTATCACTCTGTTTATGTCTTCATGAAGACCTCCCAATGAATATTTGAGAAATTATTGGGCGTCCTATTGAGCGTACCCCATGAAGCGAGGTATGAATATTTGTATCTGGCATTTCAAAGAAACACTATTCACCATCCGTCAGACAAATCTTCCGACCAAAGTTCTTTCATAACGACCGTGAATACTATTATTAGAGCACCTTTCATACTTGATATGCTTGTGTTGATATTATTTATATCTCATATTCATGAAGCAAGTGTTGCCAATGTTCTTCAAACTATCGAGTCCACGTGATCTAATGGTGTTGTAGCTACTTGATTCCGAGTTGGATTGAGAAATGGCAGAAAGTGTAATTTTTTGGGAAGAGGGAGACAAATCATTTGAAATGAAAAAAAATCTTCTAGGAAATGTGTCCTCTATATCGTCATAGTTTTCTTCTTTCACTTGCGGTAATAGTGCTCATAAATCTTAAACTTGGAGGACGGATAAAAATTGCATCCAAACTTTCAGATGTTGGAATAGAACCTAGTACATATGCAGCGTTTTCTCTCTGGATTGCAATTCTAATACGTTGAAACAGAAAAGTCCTCGCTCCAGTATCATTGGTTCTATCAATGAGTTTGTCACCGATAAATTTGAGAAATTCCGTTGCATATCTACCAAAAGAGCCGTAAGTTTCGATGGCTATTGGATAAAAATAATATTGTTCAATCAAACTGGAATCTAATACCCAATCGGTAATAGAGAGAATGAATTGTATTTGCATAAAATGCCATTTGGAGTTTTCAAATAAAGGATAACAAAAGATCTTCCCGGGAGAATAGTCAACTAACAGAAAATATTGTGATCAATAAGATACTAGATGGGCGGGAGTTTCTTGAGCTTATCAAAATATTGTATTTTCCGACCAATGAGGATATTCCGTTACTAGAGAACACAAAAATCAATGATTCTATCCCATTTTGTGTATATTATTACTGGACTATTTTATTTACATACCTACTTTGAAAATTGTATCACTATAGGAGTCATGAGACCAGTGATGTTTAGCAGATGGGTCAGTTGAAGACTTAGAATGAGGATGGGGCATTATCATATAATTCTGAAAAGGGGGAGTTCCATTCTGAATTTCCAAAGATATACATCTCTCGCGGGCATTTTGTTCTGGGTATATAGGCTTTGCCAATCCGAATTTTTCTAGTTGATTTGAATTTCATATAATTCAATCAAGTAATAGTACAGTTCAGAATGCGTTCAAGTTTGATAAATTTGCATTAAAATTTGAATAATTTTTTTTACCATAAATAGTGTATCGAACTGAGCTAAATAAATTCAATATTTGTATGTTAAAAAGCTCGAAAGTCGAATGGATGAGAGGGATTACTGAGAAGGAGATCTGGAACTTATTGAGTAGAAAAAATTGGTAATCTTTTTTTTTAAGTCAAACCGTTTTATTGTAAAACACATAATAATGATGCATATAGTGTTCTGAGCTGGAAAATAATAACCAGGTACCAGTCATCACACGACCATCCTCATCAATAATGGGCATTGATTAGACTAAAATAAAATCGTTGGGCGTAGCGTAACCTGAGTTATAACATCCATTAAATCTCAGATGCGCGAAGACGAAATCAATTATGAAACAAAAAAATCCATGAAGATCATCCAGATAGCTAGGGACAAGACAACCAGAAAAAAAAACTGTGAGGGGTGACAAGTTTGCGATTCCGCCAAACATTCAACAACCAATCAAATCAGGAAACAACGAACGTAAAAGATGGCAAAGAACGAAAAATCCTGAACACAAAGACAATTTCATGAGATAAGGTGTAGAAATTACGAAACTTATTAACGCGAACATCAATGAGAAGTGGAATCGCAGACTTGAGAACTTCGATGTCCGGGACCATTCACTGTGGGACATGGCAAAAAGGTTCCAAAGGAAAAGGGAAACTGTCCCAGCCATAGTGAGTACTTCAGTGGTGTTTACACAACAGATCGCGAAAGTACATCGGAACACACGAGAATGAGCACTAAAGCTAAAAATATGAGAGAAATGCCTGGAATAAGACTGGGGTCCTCAGAGTTTCAGAACAGGTTCTGGGGGTCATCAGAAAATTACCAAGAAACAAAGCACCAGGGCTAGATAAGTTGGATGCCGTTCTCATCAAGAACCTCCCGAAAAAATCACTGGTCCAGCTGATTCACATAGTGCACGCAGTCCTGAAGTGGCAACATTATCCGGACTGTCTCAAGAAAGCAGAAATCACCCCCTCCTCAAAATGGGGAAAAACAAAAACTACCCCGACAGCCCATCTCACTCTTGAGTGTGGTGGCCAAAGTGGTGGATAAAATTATCTTGAAGCGTGTTGTGGACTTTGAGGAAGAGCACGGAATCATCCCCCCCGGAACATTTCGGGTTTAGGAGGGGCCATTCTACGACCTCCCAAATAGCAGGGGTGGTCCGCGGGGTGGCAGAGGTCTTCCACAGGGACCACAACACTGTTATGGTCCTGTAGGATACGCAAAAAGCATTTGATACGGTCTGGACAGCCGGGTTGGTCATCAAAATGGCAGAGGCATGCATGCCTTTATACTTCATTGAAATAATAGAGTCATACCTGACGAGGCGGACATTTAAAGTAAACGTAAATGGTACTAGTTCGCCGGAACATACAGTTGGAGCGAGGGTCCCACAGGGGTCTTTGTTGTCACCGATCCCTGTGTACCAGTGACTTTCCGACCTTCGCTAAAATGAGTACGGCTATGTTCGCGGATGATACCACGATCTTTGCCTACTCGTTCTATAGCGAAGTGGCTGCTTGACAACTCCAGATTCATCTGGATCGGTTGGTCATAACTATTTGGGGAAGAACAAAATCAAACTAAATCCCAATAAACCGCACATATCCTCTCATGGCACGCAACTCCAACCTGTTCCAAGAGAGTAAACTTAGAATTTTCAAACAACATTAGACCGGCAATGACATACGCCAGCCCAGTTTTTGCAGCCTTCCAAAAACTCAAATAATGAGGCTGGAAAGGCTGCAAAATGAAGCACTGGGTATCGCTACTAATAGCAATAGGTACATCAGGCTTGATGAACTGCGCGAACTACCTAAAGTTGAAAAAATCGCGGATTTTATAAATAAGAAAGCTGACAAATTTTACAGATACCATATACCTAGAAGTCCGCTTACGGCAGGTATCACTGGTATTAGAGCTGACCGCCCGAGAAAACACGAGGTCATATACCAGAACTTAGAACTTTACTATGAACTAAAGGAAGAATATGCAACATATGCAACATTTAGCTAATTAATTTGAAAAATTTGGAAAATTTGGATAAATTTGGAAAATCTTAATCACAAGAGGATTGCTATATGAAAAACCCCAGACAATGGGGAATCACGTAAACAAACACCATTCTCTTGAGCTGGTTTTTTGGTTTGTTAACGATAACATTAGTTTTTCAATTTCGGATTCAGGTGAAACTTAAGTAGGCGCATACACATAGTAGGAAGCGTCTTGAAAATTATAATTTTCAGAAAAACAAAAAACTGATATGTAAACTGAAAGGCTGCCTGCCAACACCAGCAGGGGCTGCCCCTTCGCCCCCTTGGGAGGGCAAGCTGGCAGCTAAAAAACCTCCCCACTCCTCAGCCTGAACTCCTCTTCCTCTACGCCACACCCAGGAAGAGAAAGAAGAAAGGAGTTCCAAATCTATGTTGTATGAAGTAGTTTTAGTTTTACACGATATGTATATATAACAAATATATTCTATTGATTGATTGATTAACTAACTAACTAATAGAAAAAATCGAATTTAAACGGTTTTCTTCACATAAAGGATTCAATATAAAATTGAACCAGAGAAAGGTAGATCTCAGGTGAAAAACAACTACTTTCCTGGCAAATACCACGCAGAACGTTGAATGATATTCACCTAAAAATTTTTCACCTGAGATCTACCTTTCTCTGGTTCAATTTTATATTGAATCCTTTATGTGAAGAAAACCGTTTAAATTCGATTTTTCTATTCATTCCACTTCACATGGCACTTTTCTCTCTTCTCTCTAACTAACTAATAATGTTTATTCAGTTTATGACATATAGATTACAAGAAGTATAGCATATAGATTATAAGAAGAATATAAGTATCAATTATAAAGTTATACAAGTATCATAAAAAAAGAAATTTCCTCTGAATAAACAAGGAAGACCCACAAAAGGAAGACCTTGAGCGTGGGTATATAGCAATATTTTGGTACATTCACTACATATAAATATAAAATTATACTAGAAGAATAGAAAATTATTAAACAATTATCTCTAAATAAAAATCCCACAAGTATATGAGTGTCACAATATAGTACTATATAAAATATAGAATTATACAAGTATCATTAAAAAAAAAGAATTCCTCTGAATAAACAAGGAAGACCCACAAAAGGGAAACCTTAAGCGTGGGTATATGACAATAGGTACATTACTATATATAAATATAAAATTATGCTAGAAGAATAAAAGATTATTAAAAAAAAAAAAATATCTCTAAATAAAAAATCCCACAAGGAAAAGGCCTTGAGCGTGGGTATATCTATGGAGTGAAACAATTATTTTATTTGCAATTTCATAAGTTGAATATCACAAAAGCAGAACTGTTCGAGATTCAATATAAAGGAGTAACATAAACTAGAACAGTCGTTGTATAAGCAATAGATCACAATTAATAGTCAGTATCATAAAAAAGAGATGATTTCCTGTATAAGTTGTGTAAAGTTCGCTACTTTTCCACGAAGTATTAGTTAGTTAGAGTCTCAAAAGGATGAATCAGTAAATTTTAATTAGTTTGTTCTATTAAGTTAGTGGCGTATTGTTGTCCCAGTACAATAATGTGAGTTCTTAGTAATTTTTTGAATTTGTATGGATAAGTGGTATCTTTAATATTGTGTGGTATGGTGTTATAGCATTTTGGAGCTAGGATGGAGTAAGAGCGTTGTCCAATTGCTTTTTGCGCTAGCGTACAAGCTGTGACTTCTTTTGTCGAGTGCTGTACGAATGCTTGGGATAAGAGAAATTTTTTGATTTGTGGTATCTTTCAACCGCTTTAAAGTAATATAGTTGACGTATATCTAACACCTCTGTTTCCAGAAAAAGTTCTTTGGATGAGAATGTTCTTTTTTTCTTATAGATGATTTTGAGGTGATATTTCTGTAAAATTTGAAGTGAATGTAAATGGCTCTTCAATGCACTTCCCCATGTGACCAACCCGTATCTTATGTGGCTTTCGATTAAAGCATGGTATAGGGTTTTTAACTGTGGTATTGTTAGAATTGTACTCAAGTATTTAAATTTTGATAGCATTGATCTGAGTTTTTTACATACAAAGTTGATGTGTACATTCCACTTCATATGTATGTCAAGATATATTCCTAAATATTTAATTTTGGTTTCCATTTTGATGTCGTATGTCTGACTGCCATCTCGGATAGAGAGTTGATCAAAGAGTGGAATTGTGGTGGTATTGCAACAAAATGGCAAGTAGCATGTTTTTCGATATTCAAAGTTAATAGTTTGTATTTCAACCATTCGTGTATTGTGCTGAAGTCAATTCTGCTTTTGTTTGAGTTCTGGCCACGTATCTGCAGTATATAGGACTACCGTATCATCAGCAAATCCCACAATGGTACCATTCGACGCAATAGAGAACAAGTTATTCACATATATATTAAATAATATTGGGCCGAGGACACTACCTTGAGGGACACCATATTGAATTGGGAGGTTGTCGCTGTTTATATTTTCTATTCTTACAATTTGATTTCTGTTTTCCAAATAACTTTTAAATAGTCTGTTTTCGATTCCACGAATTCCAATGTCTTCGAGACTTTCTAGTAGTAATCTGTGACTCACTGTGTTAAATGCCTTTGACAAGTCAAGGAATACTCCCAGGCATGGTTTTCCCGCATCCATTGCATCATATATTTTTTCCGTTAGAAGTAAGATTGCATCTTCCGTTGAACAATTTTTTTTAAATCCGAACTGGTTGTCTGAGATTATTTTATATTTTTGAAGGTAAGAATTCAAGCGATTTGCTATGATCTTTTCAAGGATTTTTGACAGGGTGATAATTAAAGATATAGGCCGGTAATTTGTCACGATAGTTTCGTCACCTTTTTTGAAAATGGGTGTGACTACACTTTTTTTGAAGACGGTAGGCCATATGCCGTTCTCCATACATTTGTTGAATATGTAGATCAAGGGATTTGTTATGTACTGCGCAACGAGTTTCAAGGTTTCTGCTCTTATTTCGTCATATCCGGGGGCTTTCTTCAACTTCAGGTTGTTGATAATGTCAACTATTTCGTTTTCATAAGTGGGAGTTAGGACAAAACTATTTAAAAGGGTGGGCCGATGCGGAATATAATCAGGATTTTGAAGTATATCACTGGCCAGTTTGAAGCCGATTTCTGTGAAAGTTTTATTGAAATAGTCTGCAATTTGTGTTTTATCTTCAATAATATTGCCAGAATCATCCTGTAATTTATTTATGGTGGTGTTTTTTTGTTTAGATTTACTTATTTCATTTACTATGTTCCATAGTTGTTTCGTGTTGGATTGATTCTGCGTAATTTGTTTTTGGTAATATTTATATTTTTGCTCTTTTATTAAACTGACTAGCTTATTTCTATATTTCTTATATCGTGTTTTGTGGTCCTGATTCTCTGGATATTTTTTCACAATTTCAAAAAGCTTGTTTTTTGTTTCTATTGATTTTATGATACCGTTGGTAATCCAAGGTGTAATTTTTTTGTTTTTCCGATTTATTCTAGAATTAACTGTAGACTGCTTAATATTCGATAGGATTGTCTCTAAAAATGTTTCAGTGGCAGCATCGACAGATTCAGCTGAATAAACTGCATTCCACGTTTCTTGTTTTAGTATTCGACGAAGTTTAGAACTATTCATATGTTTTTTGTATGTACACTTATTTATTTTTGGTCGAATTTCATTGAGTATAATTTGTAAAGCTGTGCTGTAATGATCGGTTATTTTTGTTTCTGTTATAATGGGTAGGATATGATCACGTATTGCACATATTTTGGATTTGAAAAAGATGTGGTCTAAACAACTTTTAGTATTTCCTTGGACTCTTGTAGGACTGTTTATTGTTGATCTATAGTCAAACTCATTCAGGACGCTCAAGTAGTCGTTTACTGTTCCATTTTCTTCATCGAGCAGATCGATATTGATATCGCCTATAAAGAGACTACATAATCCATTATTAGTGCTGTGGAGTTTGAGATACTCGTGTAGATCATCTACGAATTCACAGGTATTCAACGACGGGGATCTGTAGTAAGCTGTTATAACTATGCATTTTTTGTTGGGGAGTTGCACTGTTGTCTCAATAGTGTTGCTGGCTCCTAGTTGTAATATTCTGTAGGTATACGTGTAACTGGATTTTATATACATCACTGTTCCATCATTTTGATTGAAGTGGCCATCATTATATATGAGGTCATATCCTGGTAAGTTGTATAGAGGTAAGTGATCTATTTGTCGTGTTTCGGTGAAAACAATACAGTCAATGTCGGTTGCTAGATTTGTTAGGAAAACTTTATACTCGTCTATGTTTTTGTTCAAACTTTTTTTTGAGTTCAAAAATTTTTTTTGATAGAATATTTCTAGTTCATTGTGGTCTTTCAAGGTGAAATCATATATTTTCTCTACAATAAAATTGTTAATATATGGATCCATCTATATATGTAGTAATATAATAAACTAATTGGTATTTAAGGGCAACAGTAGTAATATATAACTATGCTAACAGACATTTGGAAATTTGAAACTCAATTTAATGAGGACCTTCACATGACACAATATTCAGTTAAGGTTTTTATTTTAATTTTTCCTTTCACTGGTTAACCTAGTTTTGATTTTTCCTAAATTTTGTCCGGGAGTTTGGTTTGAAATCAGTTTCTTGTTGGCTCCACTTGGTTTGGTGGATGGGGTGACAGGTTTTGTTGTTTCCTCCTCGTCTAATTCACGCAGAAGTGGTTGAGTGGGAGTTGATGGGACGCTCCCTGATTTGGTCCCTTCGTCTTCACCTCCTTCAAAATCGAGAAGTTGTTGTACTGTGTATTCTATTTTGTTCACCACCAATTTATTTCCTTTATGTAAGCGTTTTCATTTTTGTTTTGTTTGTGTGTTTGCAGATGTCTTTTTACTACTGCTAATTCTTCTCTTTGTCGGGTTGTAAGATCTTGTGAGATTGAGATCCCGGTTCCCTTCAATTTTTTACAGTTTGCAAAAACTTGTTTCTTAGTGATGTTCGATGCAAATTCCACTTTGACAGGGCTATTTTTACTCGATCCCAGACTATATATATCCTTGATTTGATTTAACGATACATCAATTTGTAATAGAGATTTCAGTTCATTCCGTATCACATCGAATGTAATTTCATGGCGTTCTTTGTTCAAACCGAATATTACAATATTGCCTTTTTTCTGTTGGCGTTCTAATTTCTCAATTTCCAATTTTAGAATGGAGTTTTCTGTTTCCAGCTGCCTTATTCGTTCGTTGGATTCTTCTATTCTAAGTTGAATACGTGCTTCGCTGGCTTCTATGGCGTTCTTCAATTCAACTCTATTTTGTTGAATCTCTTCGATTATTCGTTTCGACTCAATTCCAATGGAGCTCATATTTCAGTGTAAATAGTGTTTAGCTATTTTCTGCACATACAACTGCTAACCACCCGTACTAATTCACAATATACTTCCCAGTTCTTATCCACCGATGATAAGCTGCTTCTTTATTTAACTTTTTATGAAGAGTTTTTTATTTAACTTTTTATCAAGAGTTCGATTCGGTATCAATTGTGGAAGGTTGGATGCTGTTGTATAATGTAGAAGAAGAACAACTCACCTAACTTATATCGATAGGTTATTTGTTTCACTAGCACTCGGAAAAAGAACGAAAATTTTAGAGTTGATATGTAAATTATCCTTCTGTGATGTCGCACGATGATAGTCATGAATTTACTTTTACACACAATTTGCAGAGTTGTCAATTAATTTTTTAGCTTCTACACCAAAAATTAATTTTAATCCAACATCTAGGTCACAATTTCTTTTTTCAATTTGAACTTTCTGAAAAAGCTTCTGGTACATTATCTGCATCATTATTATGTTCATTTACAATGAAATCGTTCAACTCAAAAAATGTTTTTACTTATTTTATTTTCAAGTTTTTAGTTTTTCATCCAGTAACTTAGTATTTCATGTCAGTTTGCTACAATCTAACGCCTCAATACATAATCCTTCCAAAGACTTTACTCGACTCAGTGCCACGTAAGCTAGTCCTTCTCCAAACAATTTCGTCTCTCACGTTTTCGTGTTAACCCAGCTTCAGATTGTTGAGGCGTTTCTGCCGCTAACAGCTGTATGTATCGCTGACGTTGCTGTGTCAACCTGGGGTTTCTGCGCTAATTCTCCCTTCGTTTCTCCGTTTTTGTCACAACCGACTCCATTTTTTGAGGCTTTTCTGATATTCCCTTCGTTTCTGTAGTCGACTATGAGTTTGACTTTCACTCTCTTCAGCACGTTATGCTCCATACTTCTCTCTCGCTTTTAGAAACCTACTTTTCAGTTGTGTCGCAGTTACGGTTTTATTTTTCTTTGTTTTTGTTTTGTTATTTTTTTTGCACCATTTTGTTTCCACGAGTAATGGAAATCATAACGGTCGACCCCCCCCCCCCTCAAAGGTCCAATAGAGTGGCAAGCTTCTATACAACAAGATGTGCCCAAGTCTTGAGGAGAGAACACTAACGATATTAAATTTTTATCCACCCCAATACCATACACTCCTTGGCGCGTTGTAAACTTTTACTTCGACTTGGGTGGTGTACCGCTAACGATGTATGATTTATAGCCACCCTAAGCCACACAGTCCTCGACACGATACGGAATCTTGACTTGGGTGGGGGATTCATGCTCGAATCACGATTCTAAGTTGACAAAGTCCATTGTTTTGATTGAATACCTGAATTTCAGTTTCAATGTATTGACTGTCTGAACTCTATGATCTGCCATTCAGATCAACGACTACCATTGGAATCAACATTGGCAGAAGATCACTCTGTCTGGGAAGAAGTGAGGACCACATTAAAAATTCACTGAACCTACGAATTAGTCTCGCAATATCTGTTGAAATGATAGTGTGTTCCACATGTTGTGATTTCTTAGAGCATTTGTTAAGATAGTAATCCGGAATCATCCAGTTGAAATGAATAATAAAAAATTTTTAATCTCAATATTAGTTGTCAAATAAGGTGAATATATAGTTTAAGATCAATATTTTTCACGTTTTCTGTCAGTAAATGGTATGAGAGTCTGTTCAATGGAGGTTGCTATTACTGGCAACTACAAACTTGCGATTTTTCATTCACGGCCATGGAGGTGGCCATAAGTAGATACGTAAAAACTACGTTTGGCCATTCACTATTTTTCGATATGAATACTGATTTTTTCTTGTTCTCTCATTGTTTGATTTTTTTTCCAGTTAGTATGCCAAAAGCAGATCATGTGAGGAGAGTGACGAAAGTCAGACATGTCAAGTTTCAGTATTCACCGGCTAAAGTTGAGCTGGCTTTGAATGCCGTATCTGATGGAATGGCTATTGCCGCTGCCAGCCGAACATTCGAAGTACCAAGAACAACATTGCGAAACAAAATATCTGGAGAATTCAGAAGGGAATCCAGACATTGTGAATTTGTGTCGCCTTTGGGTGACAAAATTGAGGAACAATTAGTGAAGTGGATATTGACCTGTGCAAAGATGGGTATCCCAATTGATAAAGATGGACTTTTGTGTTCAGTACAAAAACTCGTGCGAGAGGCAAATATTCAAACCCCATTTGTTGACGACCGACCTGGGAAGAAGAGGTACTATAGTTTCATGAATCGCCATACAGAACTTTTTCAAAAAAAAGCCGAGTACATTCATGGTGGTAGAGGTGCAGTAACTTAGGACAATGTTCGTAAATGGTTTGATGAAATTTATGGGATTTTGATCAAAAGTTATGCAGTAAGTGTATTGAAAGAACCACAAAGAATTTTCTATATGGATCGAAAAAGAGTGGGCAGAAAGTGGCAGTAGTGGAGATGATGTTGAACAGATTCTCCTGAAGAAATCAAAATGTTAAAAGCAGATGATTTGAAGCTTGGAACAATTGTTCTAGTGAAGTTTGAGATTATAGGAAAAAGAAATCAGATGTATTGATACAGAGAAGACAGCCTCCTACAAGATTGAAAATGACATTTCCACTATGATTGGAAGTGATATACTAGGAAAACTTCCAGACCCCATCATAGAAAAAGATGGAAGAAAGATTAAAATGGTTTTTCCTGGAAGGGTGGATATTTTCGAGAAAATATTGTTAGTGGTTCACATTCCTATTGAACTTTTTGAGATACAATGTGTTTTATTTTCATTTCAAACGAATCGTTGTTCTATATAAACGTTTTTCTCTTCAACTTATTGGTGGCGCCAAAAGTGGGGAAGGTGCATGACCAAAAGTGGGGACAGATGGTCAAAAGTGGTGAATTTTGTAAATCGAGATATTAAAATTCAAAACTTTCTCAAAGAAGATCTTGATCAAATGAGCAATGCGTCATTGGAAATGATATACTTCAAAGTTTTGATGCGAATAATCGAAATTATTTGTTTTTGGTCGAACAATTTTTTTAAGGTTAACTCAATGAAAAAGTTCTTGAAGTGGCCTTAAGTGGATCCTCTGCCCTAGTCAAGCCCTTTCATTTGATATCCATATTGAGGTTGTATTGACTGTCTAAACTTTATGATCCGCCATTTTGTTTCGGACGCCATATTGGATTTGGAATTTTCAATGGTGTACTGTATTCTACTAGTATAGCCTTTCATTTGATATCCATATTGAGGGGGTTGTAAAAAAATAATCAATTCGCCATTTTGTGGCGGCGGCCATCTTGAATATACAATGATACCGAATACCCATAATTGTATTGTCATCACAACTTAAGGTGTGTGCGGAATTTCAGATCAATCGGTCCACAGAAAGGGGGTAAAATTTCAATAAATAGATTGACCCACACAAGACACAAACAAGGAAAGCTAAAGAAAACCGTTTATTAAGTTACAGTTCTAGAAAGAGTTCATGAGTATTTCAGTATTTGCAACTCTTAACAGTATAGAGTCAGTGAAATTGCTAGTGGGATCCAGATTTCTCCAGAAATGGTCCCAGGACTTCGAAGTCAGTAGAATCCGGTGAGTGAGAATATTTTGTGATTCTCTGGAAAAATCTTCTGTCTGCATTTATGAACCCACAAAAGTTGTAAATTCCTTCGAGTTCAATTCAATTTGGCAACCGTTCGGCGATCAAGATATTATTTAAATTTTATAAATTATATTCTTGGTGTGGCACATGTGAAATGAATAATTTCAAATGTAGGATAAGAAATTACTTACCAGTGAATTTGGTAATATTGGTGACATTGAGAGTCATCGTACTCGTACCATGTGCCTGCATAAGGATGTCTACAATCGGTCCGCTATATGTCCGTGTCCGCTATATGTTGTTCAACTATAGTTGGATAGAGCGAATTGTAGCGACACGAAGCTACAATACCATTACTCATATCTAATCTTTTAAGGGGAAAATGAAGTACTAACCCAAGTAGCACAGAGTCATAAAATTAACATAATGACTTCTTATACCGTCTTAAAAACCACGTATTTGTATGTTTTAAAATCGAAAAGTTAATGTGCGATTTATAACCCTCAGGCGTTGCTATGACGTCGTGTTGTAGATATAACGAGAGTACAATAAATAATTCTCGAAAGGAAGTTGTACTGTGGTTTGTATGTAAATAAATTGTATGTGTCGTTAAGTAGAACCTGAGAGCAGTTGCTGTGAGGTTATTATGACAATGAACATATGTGGTTCTAATGAATAGATTTTTTAATCGTTTCTACGACTACATATTGTACTCATGTAATGTAGTTTCATCAACTGATGAACTTCGGTCGTAATGATTACATTATGTATCTAGGTTAGATTATTTTTGTTGGTTATGTTATTTTTGTTGGATAGGTATATTGTGTTATGTATGTAGAATATTCAGGTCCGTATGAATGATTTAAATGCCAAAACAAAAATCCAATCTGCCTTACAAGAGAACTGGAGCGTATAGAAAAATATAAAGAGGAAGGATGAGTGCCTACCCCAAAATGACCATCTGAAATGATTGATCAGTCTATCGGGACACTGCAAAAAATGAAGTTCATCCAGTTTCTTCAATTGTTTTCATAACAAGGAAAGACATAAATAATTTGTATGTGCACTTCGAGTGATAAATAAAAAATATTTGAATATAACTGTTCAACATCAACATAAACTCTATTGTATATGTCAGTTATTTTTAGCGTTTTCCATTAGGCGGAACTAGCGGAATGCTCATGCACTCAGTGTATATATTTTTCTGTTTTGATAGCGTTACGACGTTAGTACAACAAAACTTGCTACTTGTGGTCACTGCGACTACATCACAACTTTTTTATCTAAGATATTGCGATGTCTTTGAGACACTCGTATGATAGTACATACCGGAGTAATGACAACTTTTCGACACTAGAAGGACGGCATCCATGTTTCTCGATTGATTGATAACATCATTCTGGTAGCCATATTGGAACAAAAATATGGGACCCTGGGTGTTATATCAATTTAAAAATCATTGGAGATGTGCTAATCAAGTATCTTCCGTAATATGGTCTACATATTTCAACGATTAATGAGAAAAATTGATGAAATATATTTTTTCTGAAATGAAACTGAATATTTATCCCTTTCCATTTTGTTGAGAAGAATTGTATTTTGATCGTAAAAATTGATTTGTTCGGTCACTAGAGTTTCGGAACAATTCTTAAAGACACATAAATAAAAATCATTTTTATCTCGATAACTATCACGGTCACAGAGTATCATGAACATGTAAAGGAAGGCTGACTAATATATTATATTGATATTATATAAAATCTTTTGATATGGTATACATATTGTAATACTATATTAGGAAGATTATGACCTTCATGCATAATGATATAATGACTACACTAAGACCACAGAACGACCCTTTTGCGACTGGTTTATATAAGTCTATATTGGCAAGTCATTACCAATACTTCATAACGTCGATGTGACGTCGCAAGAGTGTGCCTTTTTGTCGTATTGGCATACATAGCGACGTCTTAGCATATTACAAGACATAAATCATGGACATTTGCGAAAGGTCTAGTAGACATCTGTACAACCGAAATATGACCTCTGTGTGCTACTTGGGAATATTTTGGAGATTTTATGAATTGATAATGAGAACGTGCAATTTTTCCTTTCATAACACTCAAAATATGTTTCTCGTTACCATCCAAAGTTTCTTTCCTAGTTAATGAGAATAAACATTGTGACATACTGAGCTAGTCAGTTCTCTGCGGAATCGGGAGTGCAATATTTTAGATAGGATATTCCCAATGAAGTTGAAGATGAAAAACTCCATTACTTCCAATGTCAAATGTAATTTATAGTATTCCATGTGATGGTTGTAACAAAAAATATATTGGTCGAACGCAAGGATCATTATCGAACAGAATAGTTTCTCATAAAAGTGACTGCAGATTGTATCCTGAAAGATGTGCTCTGGCAGAACATGTCAATAAATTTGACCACCAGATGCATTACGATTCAGTGGAAGTGCTAGCGACAGAGTCACATACATCAAAGAGAACATATTAGAAATGGCTTTCATTTCCCAAGAAAACAATTGTATCAATAAAAAAATTGATATTGACCATTCGAGTGAGATCTACTCTTATTTATCATCTTTATATATCAATAAAAATTGACAACAATGCAATATCAAATATTAGTTTTTTTCAACATTACCGCCACCTGGTAACAGTAGTTGGAATTAATCTAACAGTTGGCACCATTGTAATAATTTCCAAGTGACACCCTTCTGGTGTCGTAACTACCAATAATAATCTAAATATTTCTATCTCATAATTTGTCTATCCGCCCTGGTAAAATTTGTATTTTCACATTAGAATATATAAATTCACTATCAGACTATTATAATCCAGCGCCAGCTCAATAATTCTATTTGGAGATCCAGGAAATGAATCGACAGAAAGCTTGTGAATTTTAGAAATAAATGATGATATTGAATCAGGATAATTGTTGCTATTCAAAATAGATTTTTGAAAAAAGTACAACAGATATATGCAATGTGAATTTTAATTTCCATTCTACAATGAGAATAGTGGTGGTGAGAAAGACCACATTGTAGGGGAAAGTGATGAAAATAAAAATTTGGATATATCTGGTGCTTATCTGCTGATTGACATCCGCTATTTGGAATCCAAGTTAGTAGTGACAATTCTCGACAAGATTCCAATGATTTTCACAGTAGCTGATGCTTTTCATACAATGAGTATACATCGCACACCATTATGTTTTTTTTAATGAATAAGTAACAAAGGTGCTGGAAATCCTCTTGGTATCGATACATTTGCTGATATAGCGCAATTCTTCAAACTGTCAAATCCGAAACTCTACTATTTCCAGTGTTCTCGCCACTTCAAACACTTGAGAAGTATCAAGAAACACGAAGCAAGAGGTTGAGTTGAGCAAGTATTATAACCTAGCAGGTAGTATAACCATCCGTGCCTCTCAAACTGGTCGGATATGAGCAATCAACTACAATGAAACATATCTGATAACTTAGACACCAGATATATCATGTTCACCAGCACAGCTCTTCTCTGCTATAAGCATCGATTATACCAGACATTATTTTCATTACCTCCCCTATCAAATCACTCTCAACAATTTTCACCTTTTTCATTTCAATGTTTCTCTTCTCCTTCTCGCTATCTCTATTTTCTTACGTCCGATACTCCATATCCAAGTAAACAAAAGATACTTTAATTGAAAATATTTTTCTGAATTATTAAGGAATACGTTATTTGTGTCGCTATATAATAGATTTTTCAGGGGAAGATGGTAACTAACTTAACAATCACCATTTTTCAAGTTGAATTTTACATGAAATATAGTTTGAACTAAATTTCACATGAAACATCGTTATTGTTAAAATACTATGATATCCACCTGAAGGAGCTAATGTATAGCGAAACATGTGCCGTGGAATTGTGAGCCCAAGATGGTGAGAGAATATTTAAACATTTAACTTTTTATGTTTTTTGGGTACTATTGAGGATTCTGTGAGTACTTGGATGGGTGACCACGTGCTTTGTTGCATTTTTGTTGTTTTTTTAATGATCATAGGTTGATGAAAATTTTATCTTTTTGATATTGCGATGATCAATGAAAACCACTCCGAATCATACCTTTTTTTTCAGAGTGTCACGCGAAAGGCTCGGTTTTGATTCCTAGCAGTGGATCTTTTTTGGTCAAAATTAGTTCCAGCTACATTCATATTTTATTTCATAGTAAAAAAATTATATACATTTTAAGTTTTTGAGTGAGTTCGAAAATAGTGAATAGCAGTATGAATGAATGAATCTGTAAAACGATTTTGGATCGAGAAGAATTCATTTAACTTTCCACGTTGAAAATTCGAATATATCATGAATTCTGGTAGTTTTATTCAGTTTTGAATGTGATTTGGGAAATGTTCTTATCGAATACCATTTGTGTTATAAAATTTCATCAGAATATTTTTAATTTTTTTTCCAAGCATTTTGCCTCTAGCAGATGTAATCAGATAATGAGACCGTATATTGCACTTATGACATTACCCTCGAAAAAATCCCTGATCATCCAATAACTTGGAAGTATTTGAGGGAACTGAATAAGAAATTCAACAGAACTGGCAGTGTTTATAGGGCCAGCTCCACTGGTCGAAAATTAATTTCGGGGGCGGAAGTTTCGGTGATTGCCGACATGGTGGTTGAATCTCAACAAATTATCTCACATGTAGCGAAAACGATTGACGTCTCAACATTGACAGTAGAAACATATTTGAAGAAACACAAATCCAATCCATACAAGTTGGTTATGTTACACCAACTCAGAGAATATACTCAGACCGAAGGATGGAATCCTGTTAAATTATGAAGGAAAATATGACTGGAAACCGCAATAACATTAGAATTATTTGTTTTTCGGATGAAAGTACTTCTTTTTACGGAAACGTGAATACTCAAAATATGCAGTACTGGAGTGACACAAATCCCCAGATATTTCAAGAAAATCACACAATATAGTAGGCCGTAGCGTATCCAGCTCTGATTTTGATGGCTGATTGAGGTTGGTGGTGGGAATTCCGGAAACCTCAAACTTATAATTCTGAATCTCCAGGAAAACATCCATAGAAATGGCTTCGTAAATGCTGATTTTTTGGGATATATGGATCTAATCAATCAATATAATATATATTTGGAATTAAATATCCCAATGTAACGTGATTTTCTAGGGTTGGGAATAATATCAGAATAGTAATAATGAATAATAGCAAAGTGTTAATATTCAAAGCTATTGGATCGATCACAAAACCGAGCAAAAGAAAGTTCTAATGCCTTTTTGCACTGAACAAAAAGACTGAAATACTTTTTTCTGACTGTTTTTACTATGAGAGTAGAGAATAGAAGACTCATATGAGTAGAAACGTAGTTTGCTTTTTAACCGACGAAACCAAAAAGGAGGAGGTTCTCTATTCGACCCGTATATTTTATGTTTTTCCATCATATTTTTTTAAGTATGATCACGCATAACTTTTTACTGAGGCATCCGATTCCGATAATTCAGTGGATAGGGTGTACTTTGACTTTGGTCCCATTTGAATTTAAAAGATGAAATCCACCCCTAAGGGTAGCGAAATGAAGGATATTGATCACTCACCCTCTGAATTCTGGTCCGTTAACCGATTCTATCAGGCATAACTTCGTACTGGGTTCTTCGATTTGGATGATTCTTTCTATAATAGATAGGGTATACCTTATATTTGGATTCCGGAAGGAATTAGCCACCCTTACGGGTAGAAAAATAGGGGATAATTGATTTTTCACTAGTGAACATTAGCACACACATACGTAGTTGACAATGACAGATCGCTACTGACATTATTCTTGTTCCGTCAAAATCAGTATATTTTATGAGAGGATGGAATGATATACAAAGTAATGGAATAAACTAACCAGAACAACGAAAATAATTTATATTACAACCAATAGTAAAAGTGGATAATCATATTATTTAACTGGTAATAGTTGAAATAAGGTGGGTAAGTAAGTATTTTGGAAGTAATCAAAAAATAAATAACACAAATAAAATGAACCTTCTTAGTCTAAATGATAATTGAGCTCCTGAACTATTGTTAGTAACTGATTTTGAGTCGGCGCCAAACAAACTAGCAATTGAACTAGGTGAAGCGTAAAATGATGGCAGTGAGATGCATGGCTGCGTTTTGATGACTTCTTTCATAATTCTTCGATAATTGTTTGTTTGGCGCCGACTCAAAATCAGTTACTTACATTAGTTTAGGAGCTCAATTATCATTTAGACTACGAAGGTTCATTTTATTTTTTGCTTTTCAGTTGATTTTTTCGTCGGTTTAATTTTTTGTTAAAAACTTTTCATTCATAAGGGGACAGAAAGAGAATCCTGCTTTATGGTCCAGTTCTCATGTGAATTAGACAAAAAGAGGGTCTTTCTTCATACGGTTCCTGTCCTATATTTCTTCTGAATCCGGTGGATATAAAAGGCAAGATTCAATAAGGATCGCTCTATCCACTTCTGTGTCGAGCACAAGCTCTTCTACTTCCTGTCCGGGAGCGAGCTCGTTTGGCTTTCGTTCCGAGAACAAGTGTTTTTATTATCCAGAACAAGTAATTGAAATCGTTTTGCGAGTCGCGAGTCAAAAAAAATAGTTCTCCGTAAAGCATTAGCATTCATGCATTAACTTTGTTTAAGTAGTGAGGTAACCGTGGGTGAAACATTGTGTTTGAACCTTTGATAACCTGTTGATTTGATTGGGTCATTTAGACACCTCCATAACAATATTGCCCTGTTGTATATATTTTCCCCACTGTGTTCGAAAACCGTTTGAGTTTATCAGGTTTGCGAAACGTCCAATTGATTTTATTGCGTGTATTGTAAATATTTCATGAAAAGTACGATTCAGCTGTGCATAATCGCACAAGTGTAAAATATCCCAGTCCCGTGACTTTCACGATAAATCAAGTTATACATTATTTGTTATTTCGGATTGATTCATGTCGTGGGTATTGTTGTTGAACCAAAAGTAAACATTAAGAATTCCTATCACTACGATAGCAGGCTGTCTCACCAATTGACCGTCATAACTTCATTTATTTTATATTAATTGACAATCCACCGGTACTCGGGAAGATTGTCACCTGCATTTGTTTCATTTCTGACTCTGGCAGGTATTTAGAGATTAATAGAATTCATAGCGTCCTGGTACTCGATTGAAATAAATAGTGAATTTGACATTTTGCATCTATTTTGCTGCTGTGGAATTTCAATATCCTATAGCACGAGATCGATGAACCATTCAAGCTCATAGTACCGCGAGTTACGATCTCTGAGGCTTTCAAGGGTCACAATATGTCAATTTTTCTAGCTGTTAATAAATTTGATCTCAAGTTAAAAAAAAATTCTATTTCCGAAAGATACTTGAAGAATAATATTTTTCATCTTAGAATGTCAATAAGACTAATATATTAGTGCTTTTCAATTTGGTTTCTGAAGGTGGTTTTATAAGACACTTGGATTTTCCATGTTAGAGTAATGTCTCGTACGCAGAAACCCAGCCATAAAACTGCTTCCTGCTAAGTTCGTTCTTAGCTAGGGGTAGATCAGGAGTGTGAGAACACCATGGTTATCTCGACCAACCCTTTGTCAAATCCCAACCCATGGGTTGGGCTTTGACAAAGAGTCAACATAGTGAATATAATATATTGTTGAAGTTTTCATGGCCTGTGTCATGAATTTGAGATTTTATATATTGATCAAGTTGAAATTTGAATGATATTATATTGTGGTGACATTTGTAAGCATCTATGGAAAGTAACTTTCCCTTTCTGAACCTATAAACCATAGGATCAGAACAGTGTTTGAATAAAGATAATGACAGATCTGTAAGACTGTATGTGCAACCAGATTCCAAGGGCTGAAATTAAAGCTACAGACCTTTGGATATTTCAATTAAGTCAAAAAAACCAGACCCCTGGACATTCCGTATCTACATCTAATGGTACCCCTGGTTAGTGGAGTAAACCACTGAAAAATCTGTCAACCGAGCGTAAAAGTTTAGTTTAAAAATTGTTTGAAAAAGTGTCTTGGCATCATATATAACGTAACGATTCTAGGGAGAATAGCTATTATTTCAGACCCTAGATAATGTAACGCGATTGCGATATTTGATTCCAAATATATATTATTTTGATTGATTAGATCCCTATGTCCCAAAAACTGAGCGTTTCCAAAGCCATATCTATGTATTCTTTTTTCTGGAGATTCAGAATTATAAGTTGCCCCTCGAAAAATATAAGTTTGAGGTTTCCTTTCCACCCCCAACCTCAATCATCCACCGAAAATCAGATCTGGATACGCTACGGCCTACTACATCACTCTGTTTCTTTCGGTTGGAGAAGTGATGTTACAGTCACGAGTGACTTTGATTAAGAGTTATTGGTCAATTGCTAGGGATTCTTGTATTCCGTAGTAACATTATGTTCCCTGAGCAGAACAGTTCGTCAATGATAACGGAAATATATCAATACTCTACTAGTGGTGGACGAATAAGTTCATTAAAGATTATTTTCGTGTTCTTTCGATATCTAGAAACAAATAAGCTCTATTTTCGATGCCATCAAATCAGTTTTGGGATATTTAATCTCAAACATATATTATTTTGAGAGAATAGAGCCCTGTATCTCAGAAACTAAGAGTTTTCGAAGTCATTTCGAATTTTTGGAACGAAGTTCCTTCACGCGGCTTGCGGTTGACTGGTTGACTGGTGAAAAATGTAACGTAAAAAGCATAATGCCCCCTCCATGCGACTTTCTCTCTTTCTCTATCTCTCTCTCTCTCTCTTTCTCTCTCTCTTTCTCTCTCTGTCTGTCTTTTTCTATTATATACGAGTATGTGTGACAACTACACTTACTCCTGTCAGAATTGAATGTCAATGCATTCAATTCCTATATAGGGAAATAGGAAATGCAAAATTGATGGAATGAGGGATTTTGAACTAACTACATACAGTGATATTTGAATTCAAATATACCTTTTTCAGCATGTTAGAAAGTCTCAGTTTTTCAAATAAGTCAATGAATAATTCAATTGTGTCATTTTGTAGTCGGTGGAGCTTCAATGTACTCCGCGAATATCGTGGAATTCAGTAGTTCAAAGTGCCGTATAAACCCCAGAATGTTGAAATAGTGAACTATAAACTCCTTCGTTAACTTAAAAACAGTGTGCTGAAAGTGATGTGAATGCCTAAAAAGAGTGAAAATAGTGTTTCTAACACGATATCTGGCCATTGGAAAACTGCAGGCCTATGTGACCCTTAATAACCGCCGAGTACAGGAATTTCGACCGTTTTGGTTCGCCAGAGTGGAGAAAAGATGTAAGGATTTCACAACCCACGAAAGTGAAAACAATTTCGCTTATAAAAAGTGACACAAACAACCACAGCTGAAATGC
>JAFIRS010006604.1:0-34776 GCA_018342105.1 Gonioctena quinquepunctata | reverse complement strand
CACCTGCAAATTTCAAATCAATCGGACGATTAGAAGTGGGTCAAATTTAACTTGCAAGATTTGATTACAGACACACAGACAGACACCGGGACAGGTGAAACTAAATAAAAGCTGAAAGATAAACGCCATGTGAAGTGGAATAAATAGAAAAATCGAATTAAACGGTTTTTTTCACATAAAAGATTCAATATAAATTGAACCAGAAAATGGTAGATCTCAAGTGAAAAACAACTACTTTCCTGGCAAATACCACGCAGAACGTTGAATGACATTCACCTGAAAATCCATGCATACCTCCATATAAATGG
The DNA here is from genome assembly GCA_018342105.1 of Gonioctena quinquepunctata. Lineage (NCBI taxonomy): Eukaryota > Metazoa > Arthropoda > Insecta > Coleoptera > Chrysomelidae > Gonioctena > Gonioctena quinquepunctata. The sequence continues at coordinate 34,468 of JAFIRS010006604.1, read as the reverse complement.
ACATTGAATGCAAATGTTTCTTTCTGATAAGCTCGATTATGTTTAATTTATGTCGTGTTCATCTAACAATCCGCATACCGGTTTCAGGCTTTTTTGGCCCTCATCAGTACGGAGTAGTCAACCAGCCAAAGGTCCGAAGAGCTCTGGCTGAAGCGAGACACAACATAACCAAAACCATCATCGAGTCTATAACACCTATAGGTACGCCGAAAAGAAAACTTTAACTGGCGGTACCTAGTGACAGAAAGAACACTCCGAAAATCTCCCACCTCGATAGGTTTCTAAATAAAAGATTCCTTCTCAGTAGGAATTGGCAAGCCCGACTAGCATATAGTGAAAGATAAACGCCATGTGAAGTGGAATAAATAGAAAAATCGAATTAAACGGTTTTCTTCACATAAAAGATTCAATATAAATTGAACCAGAAAATGGTAGATCTCAAGTGAAAAACAACTACTTTCCTGGCAAATACCAAGCAGAACGTTGAATGACATTCACCTGAAAATCCATGCATACCTCCATATAAATGGACATTGAATGCAAATGTTTCTTTCTGATAAGCTCGATTATGTTTAATTTATGTCGTGTTCATCTAACAATCCGCATACCGGTTTCAGGCTTTTGGCCCTCATCAGTACGGAGTAGTCAACCAGCCAAAGGTCCGAAGAGCTCTGGCTGAAGCGAGACACAACATAACCAAAACCATCATCGAGTCTATAACACCTATAGGTACGCCGGAAAAGAAAACTTTCAACTGGCGGTACCTAGTGACAGAAAGAAACACTCCGAAAATCTCCCACCTCGATAGGTTTCTAAATAAAAGATTCCTTCTCAGTAGGAGTGGCAAGCCCGACTAGCATATAGTGAAAGATAAACGCCATGTGAAGTGAAATAAATAGAAAAATCGAATTAAACGATTTTCTTCACATAAAAGATTCAATATAAATTGAACCAGAAAATGGTAGATCTCAGGTGAAAAACAACTACTTTCCTGGTAAATATCACGCAGAACGTTGAATGACATTCACCTGAAAATCCATGCATACCTCCATATAAATGGACATTGAATGCAAATGTTTCTTTCTGATAAGCTCGATTATGTTTAATTTATGTCGTGTTCACCTAACAATCCGCATACCGGTTTCAGGCTTTTTTGGCCCTCATCAGTACGGAGTAGTCAACCAGCCAAAGGTCCGAAGAGCTCTGGCTGAAGCGAGACACAACATAACCAAAACCATCATCGAGTCTATAACACCTATAGGTACGCCGGAAAAGAAAACTTTTAACTGGCGGTACCTAGTGACAGAAAGAAACACTCCGAAAATCTCCCACCTCGATAGGTTTCTAAATAAAAGATTCCTTCTCAGTAGGAGTGGCAAGCCCGACTAGCATATAGTGAAAGATAAACGCCATGTGAAGTGGAATAAATAGAAAAATCGAATTAAACGGTTTTCTTCACATAAAATATTCAATATAAATTGAACCAGAAAATGGTAGATCTCAGGTGAAAAACAACTACTTTCCTGGCAAATACCACGCAGAACGTTGATTGACATTCAAAACCGGAAAACTCTAAATTTGTTGAAGTTTATGTTGGAGTATCATTATCAAAGCCATTTCTGATTGAATTATCTAGGAAAATATTATCCAATCAACATGTTTTTGATGAAGAAAAACAATTATTGTGTATTAATATCTACTTAAATGATAGAAACGGTTTAGTGGGTACACTACATAGAAACAAACAAGGCATTAAAGCAAATGTTCAAATGGACCACCATTTTGTTCAATACACAATTGGCATCTCCGTATCATCGACTGTCACACGCTTTGGAATATTCCTGGTGTATCCTGTATTAACGTACATACTCCTAAAATTCTTGCCGTTAAGTCTTCCACAGATTCTCCAGGTGTTTCATACACTAGGGATTTAAGGTATCCTCACAAAAAAAGTCTAGTGAAGTTAAATTGGAGAACGTGCAGGCCAATGTATGGGACCACGTCTACCTATCCACCGATCATGGAATGTTTGATCAAGAAATTGACGAACGATTCGTTGGAAATGGGCCGGTGCTCCGTCATATTGATACCACATTCTTTGACGTCTTCAAGAAGCCCAGGTAAAACATGTTCAAGAAACACTCGGTAGTTCTGCCCATTCAAACGAAGAGGAAGGAGATATGGTCCAACGATTTTCGATAATTCCTACCCAAATATTCACTGAAAACTTTTGTTGGTAGCCTTTTCGAAACATTCCATGCGGATTTTGTTCATCTCATAAATGGCTGTTCCTACTATTGAAATATCCATCTCTTGAGAAACATGCCTAGGAAAGTCGTTTGCTCCTTTATACAAACTCAAAAATCATTCACAAAAAAATCTACGAGGTCCATAATCACCAGCATCTAGGGACATCACCTTCTTTAGGCAAAATGGATACAATAGTTGTTCACGTGCTAGCCGACTTACTGTTGATTGTGACACTTGTGACACATATACCAAATAGCCCGAGTGCTGGTAGAAGGATCTGCTGCTAATCGGTCAAGAATTTGTTCTTCCGTAACATGATCTCTTCTTGTTCTATTCGCACCACAATGGTGTTTACTGAATTTAATGGACCCCGTTGGGTTTGTTTGTCAGTTGATCTGTCAAAACAATCACATGCAAGAAAGTATGGTAACATATCAGTGAATCCACGACATCGAATCGATCAAATAATATGATAAATGAAAAAATGGAGTTATCGGTCTCATTCTGATAATGATACTCCAACATAAACTTCAACAAATTAAGAGTACTTATCTTCAGTTTTTCACAGAAATTATTTCAGACCTTAGCTCTCATCTAAGTGGAGTATTATGAATTTGAGGTTGGGTTTGTTTGTCAGTTTATCTCTCAAAACAATCATATGCAAGAAAGTATGGTAACATATCAGTGAATCCACGACATCGATTCGATCAAATGATATGAAGTATGAAAAAATGGAGTTCTGACTCACCCGTACTATGTTTCCGATTCTCCCAACATTAAAAAATGTTCAGGAGGTTGACACATATTCCGATAGGTTGTCAGAAATTAGCATTATGCGATTATTTCACATAGGAAATTATGTCCTACTAAGGACATATCTTCAGTTTTTCTCAATTATCTCAGAAACTTCTTTTAGGCACATGGAATGTTATGACTTTTAGGTTGAGTATCGATGAGCCGAATTGATGTCAAACGATCATTTGTCCATTCACTTGTCCAAGAAAATATGAAGGAACATATGACCACATACCATCGTAACTACGCCACTGGTTTACGAAAATAATATATTATAAGTTCAAATTAGCACGTTGATAAACCTTGATTAGTGTACCAAGTTTCAAATTGGTTTCTTCAGGAATTTTGGAGAAAACAAATTAAATCCTAATTTTTTTTGTACTTTCGACACCCTGTATCTCAGAGGTGATGCATTTTCGGACATACCTTGATAGCATCTTTTCTCCTCGAAATGAGGTGAGGAATCTGTAGTTGGAGTTTGCAGTCTTATTCTGACTCACCCTGTATATATATATATTGTGCTCTACCTACTTCTGCTTTTCCAGGTATTCCTTGTTTTTTTTCTTTGCCACAATGCGTTGAGAAATAATTACATCATTATTTTCAAAAAAGACAACCTACGGTCGCTGATTAATCCATGGACAAACTTACGCAAAAGAATCAGTGTTCAATATAGAAAATCAATTGTTTCACGTTATCAATAAATGATCTAGTCCAGTCGAAATCATCACGGATTTAAAAAAAACTCAGACGTAAAAAAAATTAAAAAAAAATTGGCCACCACTAGTCGAAACAATGCCAACTCTTTCATACGGTTAGTGCGAATTTACACGATCCAATAAAATGATCAATAAATTGAACAATAAAATTGACCAATATGGGTTATATTTACACCTGACAATTTATTGGTCAATTTTAGCAACAGTTTTTACTCAGGAACACCAACATACTGACAAGAAATGGTTCAAGTATAGGAAAAGTTCCGAATATTATTCAATAGCTTATTGAATTGACTCTGATCCATTCTTAAATATCGTTTGAATTGATTAGGATCTGCACTCAGGAATTTTTCGTGAACGAATGTCAAGTTTCCTTTCCCTCTTTTCTCAATCCAAGCTCTAATCCACCATCTTCCATATCTCTGTCTATTATATTCAGCAATGCACCTTGCTGCGAATGTAATGCAACGTAAGTTATGTTTTTTTCGCACAATCATTTTTCTCGCGGTTAGGGTAGGGTAGCTTTTGACAGCCTAAACCATACAATATTGTTGGAAAAATTAGAGAGATATGGGATAAGAGGACCAGCACTTGCTTGGATACACTCTTACTTGACGAATAGAAAACAAATTATAGTAATAGAAAAAAAATGAAGAACAGCACCTCTCTGAAATGGGAACAGTGGGCATTCCGCAGGGGAGTGTGATAGGGCCTTAACTTTTTGTGTTTTATGTTAATGATCTTGCATCTGAAATTATTGATAAAAAAACACATCTTATTAACTACGCAGATGATACAAACATAATAATACTGGGTTCTTCCATTAACGAACTACTAGATATTGCGAACAACACACTGAGCAAGGCACAGGAATGGTTCACAAAAAATCAATTAATTTTGAACACGGAAAAAACAAATCACATTTGCTTTAGAACAAGAATAAAAAATTCTAGTATTGCTGAAGATATTACTCTACAGTCCAAAAAGGTAACTTTAGCAGAGAACACTAAATTCTTAGGGGTCCACATCGATCAAAACTTAGATTGGGGAACACATATTTTAGAAACGTGTAAAAAACTCAACTCAGCCTGCTACTCATTCAGAATCACTGCCAAATATTTAGATAATGGTAGCTTAAGAGCTATTTACTACGCAAGCATATACTCAGTGATGCGTTTTGGGATTGCTTTCTGGGGCGGAAGCAGTGATGCTGAAAAAGTTTTTATTATTCAGAAAAAACCCAACAAACATTACAGGTAAAATTTACGTCATTTCGACCTTCGAATAGGTCAGCGCCCTAATCGGCGAAGGTAATTATTACGTTATAATTACCTTAAATTTACCAATATGGGGAAAAAAATGGAAGTAATTCAGAAGTCGAAATTTGGGAAATTAAGACATTTTTCCTTATAAGTTGAAGGCATAAATAGGTAAAATTGCCTCCAGACTAGTCGACTGATGGTAAAATGTAGTCATTTTTACCTATTTTAGGTTATAAACACTGTAATAAAACAAACAACAAACCATGGCAGGTTAGGAAGAAGATGATAAAAGTTTACTGTATATTGTATATCTTAACCTACATGCTTATTCGTGAAAGCGTTGAAGTTGACATGAACATGGCGTATGAAGAAAGAACTGTCAATAAACGTATAGCAGAGAATGCAATAAGTGATGGTTTCGCATTCACACCTAGTTGTGATTTTATTTGCGATACAAACTTTTATGTGATAATGTTGATTTTTACTCGTCTAAAACAAGTGGTCCCATCAAATTATTGAATTTGTATGAGAAAAAACCATTAATTTATGTCTACTTTCACAACTTTTTCCATCAAACACTTCAAAAACTGATTTTATAGATGAAGTATGTGTATACATATCATGAAAGAAAAGTGCCATGTGAAGTGGAATGAATAGAAAAATCGAATTAAACGGTTTTCTTCACATAAAGGATTCAATATAAAATTGAACCAGAAAATGGTAGATCTCAGGTGAAAACAATACTTTCCTGGCAAATACCACGCAGAACATTGAATGATATTCACCTGAAAATCCATGCATACTTCCATATAATATCAATGGACATTGAATGCAAATGTTTTTTCTGATAAGCTCGATTATGTTAATTTATGTCGTGTTCACCTAACAATCCGCATACCGGTTTCAGGCTTCTTGGCCCTCATCAGTACGGAGTAGTCAACCAGCCAAAGGTGCAAAGAACTCGGCTCGAAGTGAGACACAACGTAAAAAACCATCATCGATCTTGTAATCTCCTATAGGTACGCCGGAAAAGATAAACTTAACTGGCGGTACCCTAGTGACAGAAAGAAACACTCGAAAATCTCCACGTCGATAGGTTTCTAAATGAAAGATTCTTCTCAGTAGGGTGGCAAGCCCGTCCTAATATAAGTGAAAGAAAAGGCCATGTGAAGTGGAATGAATAGAAAAATCGAATTAAACGGTTTCACATAAAGGATTCAATATAAAATTGAACCAGAAAAGGTAGATCTCAGGTGAAAAAACAACTCTTTCCTGGCAAAATACAGAACATTGAATTGATATTCACCTGAAAATCCATGCATACTTCCATATAATATCAATGGACATTGAATGCAAATGTTTTCTTGATAAGCTCGATTATGTTTAATTTATGTCGTAGTTCACCTAACAATCCATACCGGTTTCAGGCTTCTTGGCCTCATCATATCGGAGTAGTCAACCAGCCAAAGGTCAAAGAACTCTGGCTGAAGTGAGACACAACGTAAAAAAACCATCATCGATCTTGTAACACCTATAGGTACGCCGGAAAAGATAAACTTTAACTGGCGGTACCTAGTGACAGAAAGAAACACTCCGAAAATCTCCACGTCGATAGGTTTCTAAACGAAAGATCCTTCAGTAGGAGTGGCAAGCCCGTCCAGCATATAGTGAAAGAAAAGTGCCATGTGAAGAATGAATAGAAAATCGAATTAAACGTTTTTTCAATAAAGGATTCAATATAAAATTGAACCAGAAAATGGTAGATCTCAGGTGAAAAACTACTTTCCTGGCAAATACCACGCAGAACATTGAATGATATTCACCTGAAAATCCATGCATACTTCCAATAATATCAATACGCACATTGAATAAATGTTTTCTGATAAAGCTCGATTATGTTTAATTTATGTCGTGCTCACCTAACAACCGCATACCGGTTTCAGGTTCTTGGCCCTCATCAGTAGGAAGTAGTCAACCAGCCAAAGTGGCAAAGAACTCTGGCTGAAGTGGAGATGCGTCAAACAAACCATCATCGATCTTGTAAGCACCTGAAAGATAACTTAACTGGCGGTACCCAAGTGACGAAAAGAAACACTCCGAAAATCTCCACGTCGATAGGTTTCTAAATGAAAGATTCCTTCAGTAGGAGTGGCAAGCCCGTCAGCATATAGTGAAGAAAAGCCATGTGAAGTGGAATGAATAGAAAATCAGATTAAACGGTTTTCTTCACATAAAGGACTATAAAAATTGAACCGAAAAGGTAGATCTCAGGTGAAAATACTTTCCCGGCAGAACTTGAATGATATTCACCTGAAAATCCATGCATCTCTCCATATAATATCAATGGACATTGAATGCAAATGTTTCTTTCTGATAAGCTCGATTATGCTTAATTTCATGTCTGTTCACCTAACAACGCATACCGTTTCGGCTTCTTGGCCCTCATCAGTACGGGAGTAGTCAACCAGTTAAAGGTGCAAGAACTTCTGAAGTGGAACAATAAACAACCATCATCGATCTTGAACACTATAGGTACGCCGGAAAAGATAAACTTAACTGGCGGTACAGTGAAAACAGAAAGAACACTCCGAAAATCTCCCACGTCGATAGTTTTCTAAATGAAAGATTCCTTTCGTAGAGTGTAAAGCCCGTCAGCATAGTAGTGAAAAAAAGTCCATGTGAAGTGGAATGAATAGAAAAATCGAATTAAACTTTTTCTTCTACAGGATTCAATATACTGAACCAGAAAATGGTAGACTCAGGTGAAAACAACTACTTTCCGGCAAAATCCACGCAGAACATTGAATGATATTCACCTGAAAATCCATGCATACTTCCATATAATATCAATGGACATTGAATGCAAATGTTTCTTTCTGATAAGCTCGATTATGTTTCACTTATGTCGTTCACCTTAACAATCCGCATACCGGTTTCCAGGCTTTTTGGCCCTCATCAGTACGGAGTAGTAATTGAATCCTTTATGTGAAGAAAACCGTTTAATTCGATTTTTTCTATTCATTCCACTTCACTGGCATTTCTTTCACTATATGCTAGACGGGCTTGCCATCCTACTAAAGGAATCTTCTTTCGAAACCTATCGACGTGGGAGATTTTCGAAGTGTTTCTTTTGTCACCGGTACCGCCAGTTTTATCTTTCCGGGTACCTATAGGTGCGTTTACAAGATCGATGATGTTTGTTTACGTTGATGCTCACTTCAGCCAGAGTTCTTTGCACCTTGGCTTTGGATTCCCGTACTGATGAGGGCCAGCTGGAACCGTATGCGATTGTTAGTGAACAAATTAAATTAAACATAATCGAGCTTATCAGAAAGAAACATTTGCATTCAATGTCCATTGATATTATATGGAAGTGTGCATGGATTTTCAGTGAATATCATTCAATGTTCTGCGTGGTATTTGCCATGAAAGTAGTATGTTTTTCACCTGAGATCTACCATTTTCTGGTTCAATTTATATTGATTCCTTTATGTGAAGAAAACCGTTTAATTCGATTTTTCTATTCATTCCACTTCACATGGCACTTTTCTTTCACTATATGCTGACGGGCTTCCAATCCCTACTGAGAAGGAATCTTTCATTTAGAAACCTATCGACGTGGAGATTTTCGGAGTGTTTCTTTTCGTCACTAGGTACCGCCAGTTAAGTTTATCTTTCCGGCGTACCTATAGCGTTACAAGATCGATGATGGCTTGTTTACGTTGTGCTCACTTCAGCCAGAGTTCTTTGCACCTTTGGCTGGTGACTACTCCGTACTGATGAGGGCCAAGAGCCTGAAACCGGTATGCGGATTGTTAGGTGAACACGACATAAATTAAACATAATCGAGTTTATCAGAAAGAACATTTGCATTCAATGTCCATTGATATTATATGGAAGTATGCATGGATTTTCAGGTGAATATCATTCAATGTTCTGCGGTATTTGCCAGGAAAGTAGTTGTTTTTCACCTGAGATCTACCATTTCTGGTTCAATTTTATATTGAACTTTATGTGAAGAAAACCGTTTACTCGATTTTTCTATTCATTCCACTTCACATGGCACTTTTCTTTCACTATATGCCAGACGGCTTACAATTCTACTCGAGAAGGAATCTTTCATTTAGAAACCTATCGACGTGGGAGATTTTCGAGTGTTTTTTTCGTCACAGGTACCGCCAGTTAAAGTTTATCTTTTCCGGCGTACCTAAGGTGTTACAAGATCGATGATGGTTTGTTTACGTTTGTCCCTTCAGCCAGAGTTCTTGCACCTTTGGCTGGTTGACTACTCGTACTGATGAGGGCCAAGAAGCCTGAAACCGGTATGCGGATTGTTAGGTGAACACGACATAAATTAAACATAATCGAGCTTATCGAAAGAAACATTTGCATTCAATGTCCATTGATATTATATGGAAGTATGCATGGATTTTCAGGTGAATATCATTCAATGTTCTGCGTGGTATTTGCCAGGAAAGTAGTTGTTTTTCACCTGAGATCTACCATTTTCTGGTTCAATTTTATATTGAATCCTTTATGTGAAGAAAACCGTTTAATTCGATTTTTCTATACATATCATATTCACCTATTTTTTGACTACCAATCATTAAAATGTGGTCGATTCGAGAAAATTATGTATTATTTTTACAATGGCGGAAACGGTTCAAACCGAAAAATATGGCGTAGGTTCCATATGGGACCTATATGTCAAAATTCCTTAAAATGTTGACTATGAGAACACATAGACTTTGTTCAAAGTCGAAAGTAACCTTTATTCCTGACTTTGAAGTCCATTTTCCTTATCTTGGGATTTCAGACCCTTTCACATTGTGGTCACGTGATGAAATACAATATATGTTATTGGATGTTTTTTCATGCATGTCTATACGTTTAGTTCTCTGGATGGATTGCGAATCGTGGATAATAAATTTATATTTTACTTATTCTATGTTCTGTGCAGAAACACTCAAATGTCAATACGGGGTGAAAAAATCAATATTTTTTGCTAATGTTAATGGTAAAGCCAAGTAACCTATAGTTACTCAGAGAAAAGGATATAAACTACAAAACCCTGTAATGAGTGTTTATTCTGAAATTAAATATCAAATACATCAGTAATGTTGATAATAGTACGCGATATTTATATTTCAGTGCACATCTTTCCAGAATAGAAATCATGTTATGGTCTAATGTTATGGTCTGATGAGGGAATCTCTTTCCGAAGAGAAATAGCCAATCATAACATTTTTAATATAAAATGGTGTGTTGTGATTGGCTGAATAATTTTGATTTGACATTTCTGCGTTCCGCATGCGGTGCCCGGAAATATACAATTTATCAGTCAACTGAGTGGAAGATGATGGCTCTGATCTCTGGAATTCAAATTTTTGCTCGGCATTTTATAGATTTTTAAAATTTAGGCACAATAAAAATTGAAGGAAGTGAATTGTATCATGTCATCCTCATCTGAATCGACTTGGTCTTTAATATCTGATGATAGACTAAGTTACTTTGAGGATTTTATTTTAGGTAACTTTGACTTCGTTGTAGACATTTAGTCTGATTAGACAAATATTGTGGTAATCTCGCCCTCATCGAAGAGCAGTAGGTATAAACTAGGTCAAGAAATGTCCAGGCAACTCCTTCAACTTAATGGGTGCCAAAATAGGTAATGAAGAGTATATAGTAGACCTGTTTACTGACTTGTCAATTCCCTGACTATATGAACACACATGAGGTAATAATTAGGTAAATATTCACCAGAAGGTTTTTCCTGAGAGTTCCAAGTATTTTGAACACATTTTGCTGGTGACCTTTAGGTAAAATATAACCTAGTAAATAACTCCATTAACCCATGAGGCTGTGGAGGTATATTTGAAGTCCATAACAAGTTATTTCATACTACGCACTACGCCTATTAAGTTTTTGGTTTTTGAAGGAGATTTGTTGGTCTCAATTATGGTTTTTATAACTCCAATTATAACTTTGGAGTTAGTTAGTACTTGAAGGTAAAATATTTGGTCAGAAATGGGTAAATTCGGACTTCTTGAAGCCGTTTTACCCCACTGCTTGGTATAATTTTCCTATAATGTTAGTTGGGAAGCCATTAGAATATTACTTAGCCTTAAACATAATGAATCTTGTAGAGGAAATTTCAGAATATTGAATGTATTAACACTACCTGGGGTATATGTGTATGAGTGCTTGGTGTTTCTGTTTAAAAATAGAGAAAAATTCGACCAATTCGAAATAAAACATGAGATCAACACTAGGAGTCTAAATTTAAACTTTCCAGCACATCGATTGGCACAGACAGAAAGAGCTACTCATGTATTAAATTCTTCAACTCATTACCAAAAGAGATACAGCAAGAATCCTGTTTTAAAAATTTAAAAAAACTGGTTTTTAATAAGATTTTAAAGATAGAACCTTACACTGTTCGAGAATTTACGGAGTATCGATAGTTTTATATAAATATGCCTTTTTTACTTTCACTTGTAATTTGTCATTATTGATGTTATTGTATTATATTATATTGTAGTTGTTTCAACTCTTTTAACCTGTTTGACGTCACATTCATTTAATTGTTAATGTACATGTAACTGTAATTTACAATTCTTTGAAATTAAAATTATCTTATCTTATCTTATGTGAAATCGCGTAAATAATAACATAACCTGAAAATCTCTTTTCCAGCAGGCATCCGAAAGTTACTGCAAATTGTCACTAAAAATTGATGAAAAATTAGAACCGATTCCAAACTCATCAATTTATTGGTCAAGTTCAAATTGACGACAATTTTCTGTTTACACCTATCAATAAAATTCAAGGTCACAAAATTTACCAATTTATTGGAACGTGTAAATTCGCACTTAAAAATATGTTCCATGACAACAACCCGATACCGATTGTTTACGGTTTCGAGTCGACGAAGTTGAAGTTTACGAAAGAATTCGACAAAAAACTTTGTACGAGCAATTGACCTTTCTTATTTACAATAAGATATACGCTATCTTATGATTGATATTTCATTTATTCTTGGAAGAAAAATTATTTGGAATATATCATTAAAAACAAATGCACAACTAGAGGGTTGTTGGGTCGAGTCTAAAAGTATACAGGGTGTGCACTAACTTGCTGCACTAACAGCTGATAGTCCTACAAAAATTAACAAGATTTTTTCTCTGAAATATTAAGTTCTTATTAAGCCAAAAAAAAGGAATTACCTACCAAAACTTCGCTGTTTGGTTATTGCTGTATTATTCGATAACATTCAACTTAAGGCTCGATCCTCACTATAGTGCCGTTCACAGTCCGTTCTCGGTCCAGTAAAATATTATTAAGCAATGAGTGTATTCATACTATCGCTCCCAGTCAAGCTCCAGTCCAATCACACTTCAACACCGATACGTCTCAAAGAATATATGATTGGAACGTGATCGAACTTGTCATGGCATGTACCGATAGTGTGAATACGCTTTCTCTGTCAGTCTTGCGTCAAACCGAAAAGTGCAACGTTGATAATTTATTATATATATATATATATATATATTTGTATTGTTATGAAATACTAATAGGTGTTTTCACCCCGCGTTGGAAGTCAATTGTTATGATAGGTATATCAAGTTTATTATTATTATTATTTATGCTTATAAATATTTTCGCAGCTCGTTGGGAGCCAAATTGTTATGAAATAATGATTGTTATTGCCCCACAAATATTTTCTCCCTGTATAATTATTTTGATTTCGATTTTGGTATACCTCTAATACTTATGTAGGCAATTCAGCTCCGCGATGGGAAGCCAATTGTTATATTGTGATATGATAATAGCTAATTGTTATGAAATAATAATTGCCAGCTAACGTTACTGTTTTCTCGCCATGTTGTTGCCAATTATTATTACTTTTCTTACCACGACTAATCTCAGTTGGTACGCCTTCACCTCAGGAGTCGGTACTGGCAATAGAGCCACTGCCTGTCTTGATGTCACTTGAACTATTTCAGTTCAGTGTTAATAAGTAAGATATTGCATATCATTGTGGAAAATAAACCAGAATTATCAAAAACAATTATTTCCTTTATTCAGGAAAACTTATATTAACCTGGCCTGCGATAGATAACTTATAACTATGAGCAATTGACAAATTTTCATAAAATACTGGAAAACAGTGATGGATATGTAAATATAACCTCACTTTTTTCTTTTGAGTTGGAAGAATTCTTTTATAGTTCAATACCAAATTATAGAATTCTTCAGATATACGAGTTATTTTGTGAAGTGATTCAGTTTGTGATGTGCACTAAAAGAGTTTATACCTGGAACTGAAATGTCGCTGATTCAATACCTTTCATAATCTGAATTCCTGTTTCATCCACTCCTCTCAGGAACTCACCATTTCAAAATTAACCATCCAAAATCCACAAAATCAGCTTGGACAAGTTTTCTTATGGAGAACCAAAAAGGTAATCTTCTTTTATCCTTGTTTATTTTGTGTCGAGATTATTCAGAGGTTGTATTGGTTTTTTATTGTTGAAAAACTACCTTCTCATTAATGAAAATCCTAAATTTCTTTCTTTAAAATTTCTTTTCAAAAAAAAATTCCCATCTCCTTTCGCTTTGTTTTTTCTTCACCTGGATACCATTCCTGTTTTGTCATTTTATTTGAATTTTCAAACTCGCGCACTTCCTTGTCGCACTTTCATTAATTTGGTGTTATTTGAGAAAACTTATCAACTAACATATTTTACATTTCTTATAAACTAGATACAATATTTGATCATAATTATCTTTGACGTTTCTCAGTTCTTACTTTTCCACAATTTCAAATCTTTTATCTCCCTATCTCTGTTCCCTGATTGGCTATTGTCATCAAGAAGTTTCTTGTTCTCCCATTGGCTATTTTTAGTTAGATACAATTTCATATACTATATGTTTCAACCTTATAATTTTGTTGATCACATTTAATCCAGAATAATTTTGTAAATCTAGACTTTTTGTTATATTTTAAACAATTTGTTGTAACAGGTTATAATCATTTTTGAAAATGCAAGAAAATGATTACATTATGGTATTTGCATATATTTACCTATCAATGTTATACAGAGGCTTCATAAAGGAAATATAATCTCAAAAAATGTAAAAACGATATCTCATGAACTACTAGCTATTAAATATTTATTATTCTTGTGGTTTTTCAAGAAATTATTTCTTTTTCGCCTTTAAAATATATAACGAGTCCTTCTTAACATTATATATATATATATATATATATATAATCAAATCGTCATCGCCCTTTACGACTAATAGCGTAGAAATAAAATCATACTAAGGCGGATAAACTTCACGATCCGATTTGTATTGAAACTACTAAGAAGTTGGATAGAGACACAAAGTTGTACACGAAACATTGCATTATTAATATGGCGACTAACACCCAACCATCAAACGACCCCTGTCCGACCATTTAATATTTATATTTATCGATTCGTCGTGTTTATTCGCAAACATAGGGGTAGAGCCGAAATTTGGGAAACATATATATAGTTCAAATCAATACTGAAACATACACTATGAAAAATGTGAAACAATTTTTTCGTATTTCAAGGTGATTTATTCCAATTTCATGAATTGGTATAAAAAAAACTGCCCGAAACTTTCAGCAAGTGCCAATTGGAGCCTTATTATACGATTGAAACTCGAAAGCGTAGTTCGAACTATGCTCTTATTCGCAGGAAACATTTCTCAGAGTTAAAATGCTTCTTTGCGCTGGGAACATTCCATTTATCTACCTAATTAAAATACTTCTGACATTTATGACACAATCAGAATCAGAAAAGCTGCAGGATCTAGTACCGAAAAGTACTTCAAGTACTCCTTTTGACAACGACACACTAGCTTGTACTTTTCTCAGGATATTTGCGGCTACGCTTCAGTGAAGATGGGTTCGTTAAGTAATCACTGATCTTATTAAGTTATAAATCCAATAATAGTCTGTTTCAAACCTCGAATAACCAAAGGATTGAAACTCAAAAGAAATACGAATTACGTCTCTAAGGAATTTATTGATTTACTGTACAAACATCAAAGATCAACTAACTCGGTCATCTGTATCTGTAAGTGCACATAAACATAAAGAAAAGAACTGTATCTAAGCAAGGCATCAAATACGTCTAAGTATTAAGAACAAGCAATAGCATTCGAGTACCGAATACCAATCAATGTTACAAAGGTAAAGTATCAAAATATCAAATTATCAAGTATCAAACTATCAAAATAGCAAAGTATCAAACTATCAAATATCAAATTATCAAGTATCAAACTATGAAGTATCAAAATAGCAAAGTATCAAACAGTAAGCACTTTAAAAAATACAATAATCGATAGCAATCACATTTAAGCACGTTCGCAGAGATTGAGAAGTTCTTTCAACAATCTACTTTTACCAAAATTACTATAAGCGATCGCGTGAGCTCAGGCGTTGCACATGCGTTGATCAAATATCCTCAAATAATCCCAAATAGGCTGTAGGCCATCTCAAATCCCGCTGAAAAATGGCAGCATCAATAACAAACAATGAGAATAATACCTGCTAGCATATAAGCCATACCGCAGGTGGGATAATATCTAAGTATAGCATGAGCAACAAGCAAGTGAAAACAACAAGTAGATCATAAATCAACAATAAGAGGCAATAAATCTAGTGCCTTCTAGCATGTAAGGCATATCGCACTGGTGATAATATTCCAATTAAACATGACAACAAGCAAGTATAAACAACAATTAACTTGCGTGATCCAATTCAAAGATGAAACCCCGTGATGTGTTTCATCCTAATGAGGCACCATCGTCCATCTTCTTGAAAATCTGGTGATCATTCCCTTGTGGGATCACTCTGAAGACGAAAGGATTGCATCCTACCAGCATTCGGAATCGGTCACCCTGTGGACTATGAACTGGGCCACCCTGTACTCTCAAGTACTCAAAGGACCATTGGTTTCCCATCACAAAACCAGAAACCAAAACCAGGAACCAGAATACAAAGTCCATAAACCAAGTCCAGAATCCAGGAACCAAAATCCAAAATCAAAACTAAAAGGAAAAGGTCCAAAAAAAATCCAGAAACCCCTGGCCGATAGGGGTTTTTGTCCTTGGCACACTACCACCAAACTGCACAAAACTGCGTCTCGTAGTTGAAAGGTTCCCGCTACACAGGATACATTCGACCTCAACGCATCTGTTAAGTTTGATGTGCAATGTCCCAGGAGACTGACAACAGATCGGCGTGATGTGGCGTTTCAAATTATCCGAAGAGTGTAAATACGGATAGAAATAAAAAAATATGCCCGCAGGCCCAACCAGTCTATCCAGAATTAGCCGAAATTGGTACGAAAAGTATTCCCATTGGAGGATGATTCGAAGATAACAAATTTTTCAGAACCAAATACCATACACACACACATCATCCACTTTCGACTCTATCGCAACAAGTGATAGAGAATAAAGTTTCCCCTTTGACATCGAACAAACGTTGTAGTTGACCAATCAACTCCAACCTAATCAAAGAGAGTTTGCATACTCGCCTAAAGATGCCTCTCATCCAGAAATTCCACCAGGATCTAGAACCTCGAGTATTTCCCGTGTTTCATTTTGATAAATACGCAACATATGCACTTCAACATGATGAACCCATGATAATGGATACGATAAAATAGGAGACAATATTTCTCCAACCATTGATGACAGCATTCATTAAGTCCAGAGAAATTAAACTTGGATGCTTGGCAACATTGTCATCACCCACCATATTGAGGTTAATTTATTCCAGAGGAAAACATTCGGCGAGTTGCCAGTGTCATTATTTTGCGGAACTTCTGAGGAAATATTCTGTTTTATCCTATGAATAAAACAAAAGTTGTGTCAGCATGTGTCATATTGAAATGAAGACGTCGTATTTGATAGCTGTTCTTGATTTAGTTATTCTTAAATAATATTTATGGATACCGAGTGCTATGTCATTACATTTTCAGCCTGCTTACCCTGTAAAGAAATATTATGAATAACGCTTGGCAACTCGGCTATAGTTCTGAACTTGTTACGTCACATCTTGGCGCGGTTTCCGCAGTATTCAAACAGAAACATTTCTTTAGGATTTTTTTTTGAAAAACTACCTTGAAAAAAAATCCAACCACTTTATCGTTCTGGACATTGTGGTATTTTTTCTAAAAATTAGTGATCTTGCCTATTGAAAATACATATACTAATCTAGATAGCTATAAACATGTTGCAGGACTCTTTTTTATCTGTCCCGCGCTTTTGACTCCATTAACTTGGACTCCATTGAAAGTAAGTTGTATAAGTTGGGATTCAGAGGACTTTTTTTAGATTGGGTGTATGATTATCTTCATCATTCAAACATTCTTTGGACATATGTGTTCCGCAGGACTCTGTATTGGGGCCATTAATATTTTTATTGTTCGTTAATGATGTGCCTCAACGCGTCAATACTGAACTGTCCGCTCTATTTACCGACGATACCTCATTAGTAGCCACAGGACGCAACCGTGAATAATTAGTTTTGTCCACTAAATAAATAACAGAATGTTTCAATAGTGGGTGTGAGCAAAATTGCTTGATTTTGAATGTTTCCAAAACTGATTGTATATATTATATCTTACAATTCGATCAGAATGGAACACATATTGTTTCTACTGAATGCACTAAATTTCTGAGTATATATGTTGATCAAAACTTTCGTATTAACGATCATATCAACATACTCAGTAAAAAAAATAAAAATCCAGTTTTGCAGGTTCTTAATGCCGATTGTGTCTCTGCTGACGGTGTATTATCTACAATCATATGTCTTATAACGTTGTCCTCTAGGGAAATTCAATCAAACAATCCAAAAATTTTCAAAGCACAAAAACGGATAATTCGCACTATGTTCAAGTTATCCTCGCAAGAATCGTGTAGGCCCTGCTTTATTTTTCACAAAATTCCATCATTTCCATGCCTGTACATTTTTAAATGTCTACTGTTTGCCAAGGAAAATTACTTTAAATTCAAAACAAATCTACATTACCACAATTATCCTGCCAGGAATCTTGTACCCAAAACAAATTTGAACGATCCCTCACCTACAAGGGGATAATATTCTACAACAAATTCCCAGAAACGATGAGAAAGCTCAATAAGAATATGTCCAAAGGCAAAGTGAAGTCATTGTTATCTTCCAAAGGCATTGATGAATTCATGTCGGACTGTGACGTGAATCGCTCGTTTTGAATTCTATATATATATATATATATATATATTATATATATATATATATATAGTGGAAGAACAGGGGTGAATGCGTCCACAACTGAACCAGTTGTAGCCATTTATCCATATGTCAAAGATTTAATAACTCTGTAACATTATTGTATAATATGTGGATAATAAATTTATTATTATTATTATTATACAACCTGACCTTGCTATACATTTTATAGATGTCTGAATTGGTCAATAAAATTTTGTTATAATTATTATTATGGAGTTCTTTCAGTATATTACTCAATATTTTCAAATAGTTTAACTAGTACTGAGTTCTCAGATTGATACATACTTGGTACTGGTTTCTTGAGTAATTTGAGTATACTTAAGGATATTGTTACGGAAATCACGAAAATAAGCAGAGTCTGCTCCTTTGATGTTTACAACCGTTGACCTGCATTCATCGGCCGGGCCGTTGGGAGTTCCGATGACGTCATCGAAACATCGATGAGAAGAAGTGCAGTGCATTTAGTTGTCAACAAGTATTGTTAGAGTGTATTATTGTGTTGTGTTTCAAAGTGGAATAAACGAACATTGGAATAATACGATAATTGTTTTAATAAAATAAACGGACCCCAGTTTCATAACACTGTTTTAAAATATTGAGTTTACTCAAGAATACTCGACTACTTTCCGTATTTCAAACAGCTTTAGTACAGCTTATTATTCTTATTTTACAAAAATGTTTCTTTAAATGAGTTGAACTCGTAAAAAGCTATTATTATCAAGCGTTCCACGAGTTATATTAGGTGAAACATTATAATTTCAAGTAATTAACGAAATGACATCATTAGTTGAATTGCAAAAATGACGGTTACAGCTAATTTCAACGGAACAACTGAACTTACCAGGGATAGAAATATTACAACTAACATTATTTCAATTAATATATAACTGTGTTATGTCAAAATTGAGTTCATTCTACCAGATTCTTTTCTGTTTCAGGTTTCCTTGATGCGGATTGAAATGAACCAAGAACCCTTAGGGGTGGCACCCGACCTTGTCCTGCCACAAAATTTAACTAGATGGGGCGACAGCATACCTTCCAACCACTTTGTTAATTACAGTGTCTGCGTTGAAGAAACGGATCACGGTCCCTATCCTTTTCCTTGTGATCCTGAACTTAATCACAAGATTATTTTATGGTGAGTTGATAAAGAAGAAAAACAGTTCGATTATCGCAAATCAGTCTATCAGAGGGTTAATTATACAGTGTGGCTTTTGATAATATATAATAGTCCCCCCCCCCCTGTTTCAAAAAGTAGTATCGGTGATTTAATTCAATAATTTTTTTTTAATTGTTCCTAGTCGAACCGTTTAAAGTTAAAGAGTTAAATTAAAAGCCGCTCTGTATATGTTGCATTATCGTAGACAATCTCTTGCTTAACAACCAATTAGTGGATCTTAAACTTTGAATTTCAGCCAATAGAAACGATATCACGGTGAAAACCATCAATGACCAGGCAATTTAACAATTTTTGCAGGAACAGGGGTTATTCTATTTTTTTCTATTTAAATTCTTGGAACAGCTTCCTATTGGCGCTATCTTCCAGCTCTCTCCTTCTTATGTAATCATTACATTACATTACATAATCATTAGGGCTTCGTCCTGGGGGTGAAACGGGTCTTGCTCTTGGCAATACTCCACCCCATCGTCCCTGCTTCCGACAAGTCCGTTGTCATCCGGCCTGGTTACCGGCGTAGAGAAGTATGGGACTATTTAATACATAAAACTTTTCTTTGACTTCACAACTGTAATAATATTTTTGCGATGCACGTATTAATAACGGCAGACATTCACATTTCATATTTACTTGACTCCTAACCTAAGAACGCCACCCGTCCTTGACCGTGGTTGGAGTCGTAATGGAACAGGGGTTATGTTATCAATGCAAATACTACAATTGTAGAGCTGGCGGATATTTTCGAAGATTATGCCTGTAATGTTCAGAAATTGGATGGTGCAGACTATAAAGAATCTGTTATCAAAACACACTATAATACTATCGCCGAGGGACTACAAGAAAATTGTTTAAAAAGCTGTGGAAAGAAATTCAATCCATTTAGTGACCTAGTATTTAAAAGTGCAAGGAACGCACGAGATTACAAGAGAAAATATAGTTACAAAACGGTCCGGAGAAACGTAAGCAAAGCGCTGCCGCCTTTACTAAGAAAGAACTGTCATCTTTGCAGACATGTTGGGACGAAGATTCACCTACAGAATAGGAAAGTGCCGCACAAATTGCCAACTTAAAAAAATTTCAAAAGTTCTGCCTCTCCAATGGCAATTGTTTGACTTTGGTTGTATGGAAAACCGCCAATTTAATATATCAATTCAATTACTTTTGGTCATGAAGCGCTTATATATTTCTTATATCAAGTGTGTCATTCATAGAGATTTTCTGTCTAAAAATGTGAACAGTTGGTAGCACAAACAATATTTTGTGAAAAAAAGATTGAATAGGAAAATACACAACACAATAACAATTGTTAACAACGGAAGTCAAGCAACAAGAGAAAGAAGTGGTGTTCTTCTCCGTTAAGGTCCAAATGGCATCGTGACAGATGACAGTCGATAATGCAAGAAAGCACGAATCAGATGGGGACATGCACCAACACTCGAGATATAGACACAAAATTCCCCATCAATATAACTAAAAAATGTAAACACTTTGGGACTAAAAATAAATGATCCAGCATCCAGCAGTTTGTGATTCTCTATACAACCCTGATGACATTATTACATTTGGAGAGGCAGAAGTTTTTGAAGGTTTTTTTTAAGTTGGCAACTTGTGCGGTACTTCCCTATTGCAGAAGTTTTTCAATATCGTTACCACCGAACTTGCTTGGAGAGGCAACGAAGCAGCGAATGCTTTAATATCGTATTTTCAGAAAGAACTCGATAATTATGGCAATGAAACAGGAGGAATAGTGTACACTAAAGAATCAAATAATACACAAACTGAACAATAATAGTGACAGCTGTCAGACTATTATTTTTTTGAGCGTTCGGCAACGTCTAACAGGAAAGGCAACTCTTAAAATTAAATTTGACCAGTTACTATTTAATGCATCTTTGGGAAATATAACTTTGTAACGTTGGATACACAAAATTACCAAAAATGACGTCAATCTCTTTTTTACGTAAAAACATATCTAGACTCACCCACTCGCAGAAAAAAAAACTGTACCCCACTGCGAACGCATAAGGGAAGAGTATAATTTGAATTTTCAAATCTCGCATAAATCTCGCGAACTGACTGGAGATGATACATCTCGGTTTCTACATATTGCTTGAAACAAATACATTAATTACAATTCCAAAAGAGGGGAGTGCGAAGCAGTTTACTTACCCAAAAATTCGAAACAAATAAAAAATATTTTTATTTTCAGGTCGGGAGATATTACTTCCCTGCAGGTGGATGCAGTTGTCAACTCCACTAACGAATCTATGAATGATGTAAATTCAGTTAGCGATCGCATTTACAATAGAGGTGGAACCGGATTGAGAGAAGAAGTCAGTGTGGATGTCAGAGGTAATTTTATATATATATATATATATATATATATATATATATATAATAAAAATGTCTTTGTAAGCGCAACACGTGAGAACGGTTGGACCGATTTGGCTATTTTTTTTAAATGTTCGTAATAGCCCAAAGATGGTTAAAAAAAAAAATAGGAAAGTTGCCCGGAAATTGGAAAATTCGGGAATATACAAAAATGGCCAACAAAAGGAATATTGGCTAAGCTCTCAGTAAAGGTCTGGTAGCTCAAGGTTAGAGCGTGTGCTTTATACCTCCAAGGGCCCGGGTTCAATCCCTGGGCGTGTATACACAAATTTTTATTTTATCTTAACGCTGAAATCAAACACAAAACATTTTTTGTTGTTTGTTATAGCCCGAATAAGGTTTTAGGGAAAGATAGGTTTTTTAGAAGAGTTATTGGATTCGGGAAAAATTGAAAGTGCTTTTTTCTATGGGATTTTTGAAGACCATAACAAGTTTCGAGCGGTGTATGTGCGTAATTATTTACCTATATATATATATATATATATATATATATATATATATATATATATATATAGTGTCCGTCCTAAAGTTGGCCACATATGGGAAAAAAAATTGTTATTGAAATTTCTGAAAAACCTAACTTCAACCGCTGCATGTCATGACACTGCTGCACACGATGACAATCGTGTCCACTCGTGTTTTCCCCCTCTCTACCTACGATTGTGCTGCCTCAATACTGAATTCACTCTACCAATTGCGTCTTTTTGAAAAATTATATTTATTTCGTTTTTTTGATTTACTTAATGCATATTTATGATTGTGTCAGATAAATTGGGTTGAGTTTCTTTTTTGAGCCTTCTAATTATAAAAAACTGGAAAACTAGTTTTTTTTTTCTGTGGGATAAAGATGGCTTATGCAAAGCCGAACCAACTGACCATTTATTTTTAATAACGGGTGCTTACAAATGAATGCAAAGTCGTTTGCAGAACTGGAAAAACTGGCAAGTATCTGTCTAGCAAAGGCAGAGGGGTGGTTCACTGACAATTACCTTCTTCGTAATCAAGACAAATCCATTCCTATAAACTTCCACACCCTACAATCAACAAATAGCCAACCAGCCTGTATAAATGTCGGTTCACAAGATATAAAGCTTGCACAAGATGTTAAATTCCTTGGTTTACACATTGACCAAAACCTTAAAGCCCGATATTATAATGTCAGTTTAAACTCCGAAAACCTTAAACCAGTTTATCTTCAAGTTCAAACCAAAGGTGGTGAAAAATTCATTTTATAAAAACACATAAGATTTTTATTTTCCATGTAAATAAATGTCATCGTCACTTGGCCTTATGGTGTTTCGTTTCGCTTCCTTCTAACCATACCTGAGGTAGGGTTCAAGGTTTAAACTCGATGACGTCACTCAAGAGTTTAAACTGACATTATAATATCGGGCCTAAATGGGATAAACATATTGAGGTGCTATCAAGAAAGCTAAGTAGCATGTGCTACACTCTTAGAATCCTAAAACAATATCTAGACCAAAAAGCCCTACTTACAGTGTACTATGCTACCTTCTACACAGCCTTAAGATATGGTATAATATTTTGGGGATGCTCAGGAAGCGAGGGAGGTGTCTTTAAATTGGGTCCAAGAGAAACATGCAGAAGTAACTTTAAGAAACTACAAATTCTAACTCTGCCTGCTATTTATATATTTGAATGACTCATTTATTTACATAAGCATTTTCATAGTTTTGAACATTACTTGCCGCAGCACAGTCACGACACAAGGGCAAATATTATGATATATCCCAAACATAGGCTCTCTCTTACAGAGGGCAGTCCCATCTACATGTGTATAAAATTATATAATAGTTTACCCCAACAATTGAAAAACCAAATAAAACTCAAACATTTAAAAAAATATTTATTTTAATATCTTATGACACTAGAACCCTACACCATAAAGGAATACTTAAACATTAATTAGCTTATCTGTTGATAACTCTGGATCCACAATATTGTGACATGATAGCTGGTTTAATTTGTGTCATGCTCTCAAAGGTGAACAATAGTGGTGTGATAATGTGTGATGTTTTAAATTGTAGCAGAATCCATACCTGCAAATATTTTAAAATTTTCTTTTAGTCTCTAAATTTTAAATGTCATTTAACAAATATTAGTAATTCTAATTTTAACCAATCGTACTCTTATGCTCTTAATAGACCTATGTTTCATTATAAAACTATTACTATAGGCTCTAGGGGTATAAGAATGTAGAAAATAGTTTATTTTATTACTGACATTATTTACCAAAGCGATAGTCTTTTGAGTTGTATGCTTTTCCTAAATAAAGATTGATTGATTGATTGAAATGCACATGCGGCAAGGGAAAACAATATTTCTGATTTTGTTCGTCCATCTCCTAGTAGTCAATTGTTTTACATGAAAAAGTATTTTAGTATTCCATTTGTTGCAAACTCCCACTATTGTTCGCTTAACCACAAAATAGGCAAGATCACAAATTCACAAATTTGATTCATATGTGCTTGAAGTTGAAATAGAGTGATAAAATAATATGTCTGCATAGTTTTTCCTGAAAGATATTGTGTAATATTCGAATGAACGCTGCTTAAAAACCCTCAAATTCAGTGAGACATTCAAACACACCGTTATTGCCGCTTCTTTTGACGTCATATGTCCAAAGATTTGGCAAATACTTGAGTCAGTGTCACTATTTTGTGGAACTTCTGAGGAAATGTTATTCTGTTTCATCCTATGAATAAAACAGAACTTGTGTCAGCATATGTGATATTGAAAAGAAGACTTCGTATTTGATAGCCGTTCTTGATTTAGTTATTCTTGAATAATATGTATGTATACCGAGTGATATATCATAATTTTTTCGTCTTGCATACATTGTAAAGAAAGATTATGAATAACGCTTGACAACGCTGAAATTCTTAGCGATCGGCGATAGTTCTGAAGTTGTTACGTCACATCCGGGCGCGGTTTCCGCAGTGTTCAAACAGGAACATTTCTTTGGGATTTTTTTGAAAAAACTACTTCAAAAAAAAAATTGAAAAAAATCTAACCACTTTTCTCATCGTTCTGGACATTGTGGTATTTTTTCCAGAAATTAGTGATCTCGCCTATTGCGCATTGGCTTCTGACATTTACTTTTCACAAGTCGTTTGGTATCAAACAGTATTTTTCAAAAAGCGAAAATGTAAAGATGTCGTTGTATTCTGATGATACGGCTTTGTTGGGCACGTCGATGAACCATCGAATGGGGGTTATTTATTTACAGATTGCAATGAATGACCTCCAGAGGTGGTTTACGGAATAGAAGGTACAGGTAAACCCCCACAAGACGCAGACAATTCCAGTGGAGCGTAAGAAGCACAACCCAAAAAGCTGTTCGAGTGTCACTTTAGATCGTCGGCTCACTTGAGGGTCACACACAGCCAAAATCAGCTCTAAAGTAAAAAAAAAATATCTTTAAACTCTACTTATTGATGAATAGGTCTTTGAAAAATAAAGATATGATTTACAAAACTTTTTGACAAAAAATTAAATCGACGAAATGATCAACTGAAAAGCAAAAAATAAAATAAACCTTCTTAGTCTTACTGATAATTGAGCTCCTAAACTAATGTGAGTAACTAATTTTGATTAGTTCCAAAATACTTACTTACCTAGCTTACTTCAACTATTAACTGTTAAATATTATGATTGTCTACTTTAACTATTTATTGTTATATAATATATATTATTTTTGAAAGTTCTGGTTCTGGTTCATCACCTTGTATATAAATCCATCCTTTCATAGAATGTAATTATTGTGACGGATACAGGAAGATCTGTCAATGTCAATTATTTGTGTGCCAATGTTCACAAGTGAGTAAACAATCATCCCCTATTTTATTACCCATAGGGGTGGATTATTCCATTCCAAATTGGAATGTGATCAACTATGAGGTATATCCTATCTAATAAAAAAAGAATCATCCAAATCGGAAAACCCACTACAAAGTTATGCCTGATAGAATCGGTTAACGGACCAAAATTCAGAGGGTGAACGATCAATATCCTCCATTTTGCTACCCTCAGGGATGGATTTTTTTGTTCAAATTCAAATGGGACCAACTTCGGAGTACACCCTATCTAATGAAAAATGAATCATCGGAATCGAACTGTTCTATGAAAAGTTATGCGTTATCATACATAAAAAAAATACGCGTTGACTAGAGAACCTCCTCCTTTTTGGTTTCGTCGGTTAAAAATGGTATTCAGGCCCTCATAAGGGCATTGATGACAATCATACTATAGATGACCCCACCCGTTTTAAGCGTCCTAGGCACTCAATTGAGTTATGGGCTGTTCACTTCCTCAAGCCGAGTTTATCGAAAATAGCTCAGATCGGGAACCGGCCGGCTGGTAAGGTTGACGAGAGTCTTATCGATATCTGAAGCCATGCAAGCACGACTGGGCGCGATCAGTACTTGGAAGGCTGACCCTACCTGTCAAGGAACGTTCGCGTTATTAAGCCCTGTACAACTGCAGCTTAGTAGCATACTCGCAGCTGCAGGAGATATATCAAGGAAAACGAGATATAACGATAGCTATGGCGTCTTTCGGAGGGGACGTTAAGATGGCGGTCCCGAGTTTATGGATTTTGAGCTCGTTAAAGAACCCTACCTCTGGTTGGAAACACCAGAAAATTCGGCAAAATTTCCGGTAGAGGGAAGTGTGCTCACCGGCGTCGATAGTAAGCCTAGTCGCAGAATCAGGCCGACGTTAAATAAATGATAATAAAAAAATAAAAAATAGCTCAGATCAAAATCCATATCAACCGTGAATAGGCGTGTGCCTAGCCTACTTGTAATGAGTAAGAGCCTTTTAGGCTGCACTCGATATTAATGTAAAAAAAGATGCAAAGAAAATAATTCGGTGGTATTTGCATATTTATTTACCTCCTGAAGACAAAGGGTGACACTCCTAATACTTCCAGAGGTGAGGCACTCCAAAGATGAAGAAACGTATTAACCTTTCCAACAATCATTCAAAACTCATTTTACTATTCGAGAATGTATCTTTTACATATATGTGCATTCATAGCCAGTTATTTTGGTAGACAAATCTTAACAAATTCATTTATAACCCAAAACAATATTCTGAAGAATTAACATACCAGGTATCCGCAGCTTCAGAATGAAAATTATTGAAGACATTGATCTAATTCATTTAATAAAATCATAATTACAACATAAATTACTACTACTTTTGTCTTCCTTTATGAGTAACTCAGAAAAATTATTCAGATAACTGTGACTGTGACCATTCAAATGAAAGTATAGCTCGTAGCTAAGAAATGGTTAGAAACACGCATGTAGATGTGGAAATAATGGTGTTTACATGTCAACGGATTTTTTATATCTCATAAATTATAATGTTGCTCATTTTGTTTTTTCACCGTAATTTCTTTTTATTCCGGTTGCGCAAAGACAATCATTCTTTTTTGCGTTTAAGTATGAAGTTCAAAAACATTGCATTTATTTATTTTGAATTTCTCAGGAAATTCAGTTTCTCTTGAAAGTAGGTGCATAGTTCAAAATGTAAAATTTAACGATCTAATATTCAAAATTGCAAACCATATAAGAGATAGTCAAAAAATATGAGCAAAGCAACTTTAGTTTTGATGAAATATTCTAAAAATGGTCAGCAAATCTCTAAAAAGTGGAGACAGTTGTTGGTTATTGGGGAATTTTTTGATGGAATGAACCAGATAGTTCTCTACGAATTTACGTCATTCAGAGTATTGCTTGTAAGGTTTTTTTTATGGATTGTGATTATATATTTGGACATAATTTTCAATTCTGGACAACATTTATTAAAGAACTCGATATTTTTATACCTGAATACGGTTTGCAATTTTAATTGTTTCATAAAATTGTTTGGTTAAAGGGGAAAAGTTTTTGCTATTGTTTTATATCTTTTGACTAGTATCATGAACAAACATGATGATAATGAATACTATTGATTATCAATAATTCGTGTAATCATTAGTGTTATTTCCTTGATCATTTATTGAATTTTTTCATGTTAATTGAATGCTTGTTTTTGCAGAGTGTCGAACTGGAGAGGTGAGGATAACTCAGGGGCATTCACTGCCAGCTCGGTTTGTCATCCATACTGTAGGTCCCAAATATAATATAAAATACCAGTCTGCATCAGAAAATACCCTCCACACTTGTTACAGGTTAGTATTTTTCCCAAATGGTGTCCCTGCAAATAGAGTGATTTCAAGAAAACATGGTTCTGTCAATTTAAAATTCATTCAACTTAGCACATGTTGTATACTTCATTCTCTGCTCCATGTAGCGAATTGTTTTTATGAGTTCCATGGCACACACTTTGTGCCACATAACATTTCCCACAAAACTGAGACATATACATTTCAAATTCTAACAGCAAATATAGTTTTTTTATACAATAGAACTCCAAAAAATCAGCATGGATTCTGGAGAGAATCAATAATTGCGGAATTATATTTTATATAAATCTAATTTTTCAAAGTGAGTCTCTACAAATTTTTCAGCTCTTATCAGTAACATGTATGGTTTCTAATAGACTCTTTTCCGAATTGAATCTCTTTCGGAAATATCTTAGGCTTCCACTTGCAACTTTATCGTTTCTAATTTTTTTTCCAATTTCAGGAGTGTACTCCAAATAGCAAAAGAAAGGGGCCTTCATTCAGTAGCATTAACTGTTATTAATTCCGTTAGGAGAAATTACCCACCTGAAGAAGGAGCTCACATTGCACTACGTAAGTTGTTTTTTTTTGTACATTGTGTTATTAGTGACCTTTTGGATATCAACTTTAACATTGTAACTTCATTTAACAAACTCATGCATTTATGATGTTTGAGGAATAATTGTATTTCCTGTAGGGCGAAAAGGTTCACAGGGACCTGCTTGCCTACGGGATATGATGAATATGGCATGCTTTAATCGAAAACATGGTGAATATCCAAACTTTCATCCTATGGTCTGCCTCCTCAACTATGCGTTTTGCTATCTAGTTTCCTTGTAAATATATGGATACATGTTGTCCTAGAACTAGTGTTGTCCAAAACTTTTCCCAGTAATGCAGGTGATCCTCAATGCTCTTCTCTGGCACCTACACTTTTTCTCCTATACACTTTGATTTACCACAATATGTGGTGAATTATCCAGTAGGTTGCCCCCACCAAAAGGAGTAATAAAATATAGAGGTGAATAAAACTGTAAGGGTATTGCCTCGGGTGCCACCTTCTGTTTATAGTGGGGAGGGCACTATAAATATGACATTCCAGGGGTCGATATAATAACTTTAATGCTGGAAGCCAGAAGCAGACACTCGACCTTGACTGGTTGTTTGCCTGGACGTCGACTGCCTTAGCTATATATCAAAATAATAACAAGCCAACGCAACATCTCATTCAATCAGTTATTGATCTCCTAATTCTGTCTACAGTTCTATGGCGGGGTCTCAGCTCAACGGGTTAACTAAAGGTCAGGATATATCAGGCAAAAGCGGGGAATTTGTAAAGCTGAGCACACGCAGGATTATGCAAAACAAAAGCTCTTGAACTACTCGGATCTACAAGCAAGGTGTCTACAAACGGGGCACACAAAGTACAGCTTTTTCGTAAGTTAAAGATCTGCTGGCAGGGCAACCTTCGATCAAGTTTATTGTTTCCTTACGCTTTTTACTGTCGGAAAGTTCTGTGTCTCTACTTTGGTCTGAGCCAGATCTAAGTTTCCGTGGAGCTTTATATTTACTGAGAAGGCCGTGATAGAACCCAGCGATCCTTCAGAACACAACTTTATTGCATAGGGAGCTTTCAAACTTGTTATTAAATCGGAAGGCAGGGATAGAACTCAGTGATCTTTCAGGATACAACTTCATTGTTTAGGAAGCTTTCTGAAGCAAAGACACAGAGCTTGACTCTTTTACCGTTTGGCAATACCATGTACCTGATCAGCCAGTTACCTATTCAAACCTTTATCAAGTGCATCTGTCACTTACTAAATTTTCGGCGATGTCTCTCTCTCCTGCTCGGCAGCGGTTGAGTTCGGTGCCTCTTGTAATCTCTCGCTAGCTGGCTGCCTGTTGGTGTCCCGTGGTGTTCGATCTGCTCGCCGGGCTGCTACTAGCTTTGCGGTTCTATGTCGAAGCCTCATTTCCTTGCCGTTGTGTTTATCTCCCCACCCTCCTCTGAGTAGGAGATCGGCGCGCGCTATTCATACTTTGCTTTCGCTAGAGATATTACCGAGAGAAATGTTAATATTGGACTTTGCCGGAAATAATGTACATTGAGCTGAGATTTCACATGACAGAAATAGTAACTTCGTTACAAAACATAACTAAAAAATTACGTATTTTTTCAAGACATGCGGAGGCAATGGCTTGAACTAATCTGATGAACTAATCTAATGCAAAGAACTGGTTCAAGTCGCACTACAAAAAACACTACCTGACATTCACTGGAATATCGGTGTATTCCCAATCATCTCACAGTATTCCTAAGACCTGAATACTGATATATTCAAGGGCATCTATCATTGAAATAATTTAAAACCCTGCATTCGATTCTCCACCTTCAGCACTCTTAGCAGGAATAGTTTTCAACTCCTACAAATATAGCTGCGTTCCATTCTTCCCGAAGCAATTATATTAACAAACATTCAGTTTTAATTCAGCAGTGTTTACAATTCATAAATAGAAAACTGAGGAAACCTTCAAAAATTGAGTGGGGAACTGAACAAGATAAGATATCGCAGTGTTGTGTACATTGTTGCTACCAGTTTAAATTCAATGTAATGCGATTTTAAGATCATTTGTAATTGCATTTCATCACTTCCTTGGAGACGGGAGATGGGTGTCTGTGAGTTTCTATTCAACCAATTTGAATACAACTTTTTGTGGTGTTTTCAATCCTCAACCCCATCAAAGTAAAAAACTGCTAGAAATAATAATGTGGATGATTCACTGTGTAGGCAAAATGAATCAGTTTACCTCTGACAATATATACGTCAATATATGCTTCAAACTGATAAGAAACACTGGTAATCAATACTCCTACAAAGATAACCTTCTTCCAATGAGTAAAGTTCGTAGATGTGGACAGTGCAGAAAAAATTAATTAGGTTAATTTCATAATTGTATCAACAGAAACCAAAGTAAGTCAAAGATTTAACCACTTCAAAAGGAGAAATCTTTAGTGCTGAATATATTCATTTCTATTGTTAGTCAATGCCAAATATAAAGAAACTAATATGATTATGGTAGTTATTCCTGATAGAGCAACTTTTGTGAATCTGTCAACTTTGTTGCATCAGTATCAACAAAACATTTATTAAACCACGAAGCTCTATGCACTTTTTTCTGATGTTTATATTATGTAAACATACATTTTGCAAAAGAGCTTTTGCTAATCTGTATTGGAGAACTGATTTCTTACCATTCTTGTCATCATCTGTCAATGTAGATGTAGCAGAGCTCTAATTTATTTTCAATTTTCAGGGTTCCTCTCTTTGAGCTTCTAGTTGAAAAAATAATATTCACTTGCATACTCAACTCTGCCATTTCATTCGAACACCTCAACACATGAAAACACTTACTGATTAGGATTAGAATGGATAATGTTCTTAAAATGCAAATCGTTGTTTACATATTTCCATACTTCCATTACTACACTGTCGATAGGGTTTCCCTCCAATATTAATTATTTTTGTTTCACATGAACAAGTCAAAATTTCAAATGACTTGCAATCATTATATTCTCCATATTAAAATATTTTGTTGGGTTTTTTCATTAATTTGAAACCAGAGGCTGTGAACTGTACCTCAAAAATGCTTCACATTTCCTGACTTACTGTTTATGTTAAAATGTTAAAAAAAAATCGATTCCATGTCATTAATTATTAAAGTCATACAGTGTGACCCATTTAAAATGGAACCACCCCTGTAAAATACGCATTTTTCAGTCAATCTAAAAAATTTTCATAACTTTAGTTTCATTTCCAAGGCACTCTATGGTTTTTTTTCTTTGTCAAAAACGGCAAAAGTTTATTAGGCAATTTTTGTTTCGAAATTTGACTACACCACTGGATTCGTAATCGTTATAAATGGAAACCATCAAAATTTCATGAACAAATATTGGTTAACGACGAAGTTACAACAACTTTAATTTTGGAAACAAAGTATTTGATTATAATTTTATTTGGATTATAGACATATTTAAAATCTGGCAACACTGCCGATACAAAGTAGAACACCAGTGAATTTGTACAGCGAAATCCGAAGTCAATAGCTCATTTCGTTCTACAGTTATGAGTATGGTAATGTGAGCGATTTGTGGAGTTAAATCACAGCCTACTATTGATTTATTACAATACCTATGCCTAATGTATTAGTTCAGCTTTCCTCCAAATTATTGATACCTCTTAAAAGCTTGTTTCAATTGAGTTTTGCAGAATTTCAAAGGAACATTTTTTGTCCTGATTCCTGTTTTATTATTCAATAAATAATTTTGATACTTTAGAACTTGATTCGGTTCATTTCGTTTTTATCGGCTATGGAAGACTGCATAACTTGAGAATGAATTTTTAATTTTCTGTTATTTTCAAATACATTTATAACTTAAATAAATTATTTTAAGGAAATATAATTTACAAATCCAGTGGCGTAGTCAGATTTTTATTACAAAATCGCTTCCACAACAATTCACTCTCATTACCATACTTTCAGGAGTTATAACTGTAGAACGGACTGAGCCATTGACTTCGGATTTTCGCTGTACAAATTCACTGGTGTTCTACTTTATATCGGCAGTGTTCCCAGATTTTAAATATGTCTATTATCTAAATAAACATTATAATCAAATACTTTGTTTCCAAAATTAAAGTTGTTGTAACTTCGTTGTTAACCAATATTTTTTTATGAAATTTTGATGGTTTTCATTCACAATGACTACGAATACAGTGGTGTAGTCAAATTCAAAACAAAAATTGCCTAATAAACTTTTTGCCCTTTTTGACGAAGAAAAAAAACCATAGAGTGCCTTGGAAATGAAACTAAAGTTATGAAAAAATTTGTGTCAAGGTACAGTTTTTGATGCACAATATTAAAAAATGAGAATGATTGAAAAATGCGTTTTCTACAGGGGTGGTTCCATTTTAAATGGGTCACACTGTACATGATAATTATTTGCAAATTAATTTTTCAATTAATAAATAATTTCTGGACAATTGAATTATCCGATAAAACCAACTAACTGTCTCACTTCAAAGAAGGAATTTGGTGCCTTCTTGCTCATAAAAGATGATGTATTTCTCCATTTACCAGGAATTTTGGTGATAACAATGACACTCGAGAATAATTGTACTTGTGCAATGTGCCTGTATAAGGATGTCACAATAAGACGCTAGTTCGTTCTAAGTTGTTCCACTATGGTTGAATAGAGCATACAAATTGTATACGGGCCACATTTTCTGATGTTTAATTACCTATCTAACCTTGAGGGTTTCCTCATAACCAAAGTTTCTTAGATAGATCTTTGTTGAATCGGTAGTGGAAGGTTCCAAATGTGACAGAACAATGGCCACAGAAAAACATTTCAATGTTGATTTTCGTTGACCAACAAAGTTATCTACAATCTTCGAGTTGTCCGTCCTTAGATATCTTGCATGAGACTTTCTGCTCTTTCATGATTGGTCCATTTTTTATCAATAACTTTCAAAATAGTTTTTGATTTTTCTGTAATTCTGTTTACATCTTCATGAAGCCTTTCCAATAAGTATATGGGAAATTCCTGGGCATCCTGTTGATCATTGACTTGATTGATGGTGAAGCACAACATGTCGACATGCATCAAGTCACAGATCACCAACTGGTGTTTTGTCAACTCAAAATAAAAATTCCTCAAAATAAAATCAAGTATATAATTTCAGAACTTCAGTGCATTCAATCAGGTTGATTTGAAATGGAATTAAAATGCAAATTGCAAGTAATATTTTTACAGAGGATATTGACATAAAGTTGTTTTAACTTAATATTTAACGTAAATAAACTTAACTTGGTTTAACTAATTTATTTAACACTTAATCTACAACAATTTATATTACTACCCACTGTATGCTCGTGGTATGGGCTCGTTCAGACCGCCTACCCCTCTTGAGGGCTGTCTATTTATCCCGATCAGCATTCTCGATGTTTCAATTCGGACGGTTGGGAGCTGTTCCAATTGTTTCCATATTGACCGTTGTTTTCGCGGGAACGACTGGACTGTTCTCAACATCTCCGGGATGATCTCATCGTGTCGACGGCAAACGCAGGCGAAGGTCCGGCCTAGGTTCGTTAATTGCCCCTTCTTAAAGACATTTCGTCCCGAAATTTCATCCTTGGATGGATATCTGCATGACTCCCCATATCTGCCGTGAAGTTCGATGGAAGTAACCTCCACGGTCTTCATGATCGGTCGTAAGAGGTTCAACAAACCAAAACCTGACGCCGCTGGATCTGAATATCGCCTCCGCATTTCTTATGACTCCAGTCCAA
>JAFIRS010006603.1:0-34787 GCA_018342105.1 Gonioctena quinquepunctata | reverse complement strand
TTGAGGATAATGTATGTAACTTCAAGGACCTATCCATATGAATCATTGTCTGCCACAGCCATAATGTCTAAATTTGTGATTTCTTCTCGAGTTAGCCAAGTGAAATCAGATGTAGGTAATGGTTGTGACATACTATGTCCATATAAATTTGTAGCATCCAAATATGAAATGAATGATGATTGCTCATTGGGATCGAAATCAGGCAGAAACCTATTATTTGCTATATGCTTCCTATCGCTACATTGACTAATACCTCCACGGATGCCTTTTTTGAAAAAAATTATCATATCAATGTCAGTTAGCAGTTCAAGTTCAATATTTGTATATTTCAACATTGCATCCCAAGATAATCCAGGTGCAGTATAATATTGAGCTGGATCCAACTTATATGTATCTAAACAAATCCGTCTAAAATTCTCGAAAATATCACATAGTAGTAGGACATCAGATTTTAAATATAAATCCGAATATTCTCCAAGACTCTTACATTCAAATAGTTCCCAAACAGGTATATAATCTTTCTCTGATACATGTTCCTCATTTAAATTGTCATAAAACTGATTTTTTGTCGGTAAATTAGGATGATCCAATTTATTGATGTTGTCCACAAAACTATATGGGAAAACACCTTTCTGCCTCATTAAATTGAATTTTTCTTTATCGGGAAAACATTTTAACATCTCTTCACATTGCTTATCACTCAAATATTTGCACCCAACTTTTCTAATGAACTTGACATGAACTTGAAGCTATCTATAAATCTCATTTTCAAAAAATTTTTCTTAATTTTCCTTCTTTACTTTGATAGCTATGTGTGTAGAGATGTTTCGTAAACGAAATGTATTTTTCCTTAGTTTGGGGAATAACATCAACCTTATCCTTTTCCTCATACAATTCTTTAATGAACATATGGCAATCATAACCACTCATATTATGGCATATAATGGGGATGAAATTTGGTATTTTGAAATTCAAATTACAGGCAGAGTGTGCTGCTGGATATCTTTTTCTCCCCGTGAGATGGCAGTGGTCTCTGACTCTAACATCCCTTCTGTGAAAGGTTTTCACATATACCACAAGTGGTGGTATTATGAAATTCCCTTTCCTCTTCTGGGGTTTGTTTAGTCATTGGTTTGACATACCTCAAATGATTATTATATATATTTCTTAAATCTTCTTCTATTCGCATTGTGAAAACCTTTGCCGCATCAGCACCTCTATATGAAACAAATTTTGTTAATTTATCATCAAAGGAACATTTTATCAGATAAGCAAATGAGTAAGCTTCGTGTTGGAAGGTTCTATTCGTGTACGCGAGTTCTGGATTCGGTTCGGTGGTTTGTATAGGCTTCAGAACCGATTCAAAATCTGCATATACTACAAAAGGTACATTCATTTGTCTTTCGAAATTTTCAAACATTAATGTATTACCGGTAACCATTTTCCCAAATTTATTTATTCTGAAATCAGTTTGCGGTACTGTTGTACATACATGATTACAATCGTGCATCTGGTGACGCAACAGTAATCGCTCATTCGAAAAATACAATAAACATCCATCACAGAAATATTTTTTGTGTTCATGAGCTGAAATTTGACTTGACACCAATCTTGAGAGATCTTTTATCCAACAATAATGACTATTTCCCACCTCATCTGTGATAAGCAATAAATTGACATGTCTTCTGAGTTTTCTCTGAGAGTATCGCAAGGGCCCAATCACCTCATATTTGACTCTCTTATTCTCAATCTTAGATTCCAAACCATAAACATTGACTGAAATATCATTCAAATACTCAAACATTTTTATATCACGTAATTTCACTGGAAAATCCATACCTGTTACATTCAAGACAGTTCATAATGTGGATAGGATGACACCTCCGATACATTATTATTAGTGGGGAATAATGCAGATGTCACGGCCCATGCAAAGCAGCATTGGCTTCATTTTTTTAGTCTC
The DNA here is from genome assembly GCA_018342105.1 of Gonioctena quinquepunctata. Classification (NCBI taxonomy): domain Eukaryota; kingdom Metazoa; phylum Arthropoda; class Insecta; order Coleoptera; family Chrysomelidae; genus Gonioctena; species Gonioctena quinquepunctata. The sequence continues at coordinate 32,824 of JAFIRS010006603.1, read as the reverse complement.
ATAATGTGGATAGGATGACACCTCCGATACATTATTATTAGTGGGAATAATGCAGATGTCACGGCCCATGCAAATTTCATGTATGATGATCCGCCAAGTGGACTGTATTTGTTTATGTTCACCTCAAGGAACATAATTTTCTCGCAACTCCATCCTGAAAAATTACTTTCATCAAACCTTTCATCATTTGCAACAATTATAACTACAAACCTGAATCACGCTCCTCAAACTCCGTACTTTGGGCAATTATAATGTCACGAAACGCATCAAATAATCCATTCAAATCAGTTGATCGATCTGCTATACGGTTGGGAGAATTGAATGATTTTATATCTGTCAATTCCTGTGTTTGAATGACATAACTTCCAAACACTTCCATGTTGACCTTGATGGAGTTGTGTAGTTTGATGTTTTTTTCCAATAGCTCGAGTACTTTATGCTTGATATCGTTGAAAAAAGGTGCATACTCTGTATACATATTCTCACTAGATACTCTGTAGCTGGAAATGCGACACTTGAATGCATTTTTAATGAGGTGTACACCACCTCCCAAGTGAACACATGAATTCGTCCTGTGTGCGAGTGTTCTATTGTGAGAGTTGACTTGACAATATGGAAATGTCACATTACAACAATTACATGTATAGAGTGGTGCAGGTGGTGAGTCATCGCCATTGTTCAATTTAACTCGTTTCACTGAAGGACCTTCCTGGCAAGTTTCCCGTTGATGCCGACGTAGATTATCACTACGAGTGAAATCTTTACCACAATCACACGAATACATTTCAGCAACTTGTTTTCAATAGCTCACTGGAGGAGACACTGATTCGAAATACTCTTCTCCTGGAATATTTCAGTGAAATACCCCCACCATACAACAAGTCCGATGCGATGCGCAATCTGTATTGTGAGGGATTCTCTTGACATCCAGCGCGCTCATCAATACTCGCAGTTCACTCTTAGCTCTCACACAGGATGAACGCCCTCCTCGCTTGGAGTGTAAGGATTCATGAAGGTCATGATCACACATAATATGTATGCCTACACCACAACTTTAGTTACGGTCAAATAAAAATCTCAAGATCAAATCTTAAGGTTGCCGAAACAAACCCAACATCAAAACTCAAGATCAAATCTCAATGTCAAAACTTAATGTTATGAATCTCAAGCTCATATTCAAGGTCAAAACTGAAGTCGAATCTCAAAGTCGATGAACCCCAATGTCAAAACTCAATGAAAAATCTCAACATCAAAACTCAAGGTCAAATCTCAAAGTCAAAACTTAATGTTATGAATCTCAAGGTCATATTCAAGGTCAAGTCGAATCCCAAATTCGATGAAACCCCATGTCAAAACTCGATGACAAATCTCAAAGTCAAATCTCAAGGTCAAACACACACACATTGCACACCTGCAACTATTCAAGGTCACACGTGACGTCCTAGTGGCGGGGGAGAGCCAGAACCGGCTTAAATCTCCTACTGATACAGTTAGCCGGAATGACTTACTTGATAGCTTGTGTTGTTTTGAGATATTTTTGATCACTTTGTTTCGAGATATTTGGTGTAATTCGCGGAGCACAATTTCAAATCACCACACAGTAAAGCGGCGAATGCATATATACCTTAGGACAAGTTCCACAATTCAATCAATATACTCCCAATTTTTCGTCTTTTCTGTCTTTATTATTTTTGATGAATTTACCCAACGTATTATCTGTTCTATAGGCAATTTCAGATCTTGTTAATTAAAAAATGAAGTTATTTTTCCCTAATCGGTCCACACTATGTGAGTGTTCTATGATTTTGATTAGAGTTTTTCTTGGTAGGAAAAACTTCACGCATAGCTTTTGAATGGAGTTTTTTGGACAAAAAAACTATTTATCAGGTCAACTTCATATCCATCGTTCAATGCAATTTGTTTTATATTAAGTTTTTTTTTGAAATTCTCCTCTGAAAGGGAAAAATTTGCTAATCTATGAATCATACTATTATAAGCTGCAACTTCATGTTAGAGTTGTGGTAAATTGAAAAATAATGTTTTTTGTTAAGTTTGGTTATTGTCAAGTCCAAGAAATTAATTGTCATCCACATATCGATACCAATACAAAAACTGTTTCGTATACGGATTTTCATTAATCGAATTATCTAGGTTATCCATACAAATATTGGAAAGTAAAAGACATAATTAACCCCTTTGATGAATTTGGTTGTCGAAATGAAAGTAATTTGAAAAAAATGATAAAAGGTCTCTCATTTCTTGTTTGATGACTGGATTCACATGGTTTTTGTCTGATAACTCTCTAACTAGAATGATAGTATCAACTGGTGGTATGCTTGGGAATAGATTCAGTACCTTAATTTTGCACTATCAGGAGGAGTAACAGTTTGTATTTTATCAACTGAGTCAAATGAATTTTGTATGCTGAATTTTGGTTGAAATATGCAATGATTCTTGATAATAGTAATCATTTTCTCGGATAATGAATGAGACTACTGCTCTAATAGGGTAGTTTTGTTAGTGTAATTTGATGAGGGAGTACAGTCTTGGCGTTTGAGGGTTCATTATCGTTAATCAACAATTTTCTTCTTCAGTCAAAAGTGATTTTGAATGCTTAGAAAAATCCTTAACTTGTGATTGATAGGAATGAGTTGGATCACGTTCGAGTGTTCTAATTTCCCCTGAGTTGAAAAAATCTAGAGTTTTTGGATATAATTACTTCTATTGATAACAATAACCGTGTTCCCTTTGTCTGCTCTGGTAAATGTCATTTAATCTAGTTTAACTTTTAATCGATTCGATCAGTCGCATATCATTCATAGAACCCCATTTATCTTTCAAAAATTCTGATTTCATAATGTGTGAAGCATGATATTTATTATTAATGATGTTTAAAGTACCTCTTAATTCAATTTCTGTTTCAATACCAAGTAGTTCAAAATTAATAGTATTTCCATTTTTGATGTAATAATTGAATACTTTACTCATCAAAGTCTTTCCTGTGTCCGTGATATGAGATCCTGATAAATTTATAAACCTATAAAAAAACTGATGATCGGTAAATTTTGTGTGGATTTTTGTTGGTTCTCCATATAAATGGAAATATAGTTTACGTTTCTTAATAAGACATTTTCTATGAATGATCTGTTCTCTTACATTAGCATCAAATTCTACACAATGTAACCTGAATAGTAACTCAGTATGTGTTACTTCAAGATATATATTGAAAGAGCCTCTCTTAGTGTATTGTGTTTTTCTCAGCTCCTTCAACCATTACAGTTGACCTGCTCTCACACCATATTTCGCCGCAAAGTCTCTGGTCGAGGTTTTCAGTCGTATGAATCCTGGAAATACACCCTTCTCAATACATATATTGAGGAACCAAAGTTTTGGTTTGATGTGGCCCAACAAAGCATTAGTTTAACATGTACCACATGGCCAAAAAGCTAGTCGTAGCTATCTTCAAATTTTCTATTGACTCGGCCGTCACTTGATGACGACTGAAAACAGCAAACAGTGACTTTGCGGAAAAATATGGTGTGCGAGCAGTTCAAATGAAATGGATGAAGGAGCTGAGAAAAAAGCATTACAGCAAGACAGACGCTTCCAATATGTATCTTAAGGTAACACATACTTAATTACTATATAGGTTACTCTGTGTAGAATTTGACAGTTTGAATGCTGATGTATAAAAAAACAGGTCATTCATAGAAAATACCTTATTTCAAAACTAAATATCCTTTTATATAAAGGACCAACAACAATTTTCCTTTCATAAATTTTTTGATAGGTTTATAAATTTATCAGGATCACATAGATCTCTTCAGTAAATACTGTTTGTATTCCTAAGAGATTATAATAACTATGTTGATTTTTGAACCTAACCAACTGATTTTGAGAATAAAAAATATTCATTTTGTTGATAATTGAATATAAATTAGTGTGAACCTTATTAATATTTACAAAAGTAATGGCATCAATAATTTGGTCTAGTTGACTTTTATTAGAGAGTCTATTATCAGATGTAAAGCATTGATTTCATTAACTTGATTTTTAAATGTTTTTATCAGTTGAAAACTTGTTAATACATTGAATTTAATTTGGTAAAGTATTTTATTTGTTTTTGACATCATTTCTTTTGCGAAAGAAAGTTGTTCATTCAGTCTCGTCTTAATTGATCATTTTCATTCAAATATTGGAGCATTGAATTTATTCTTTCACGATCTTCATGGTCTAAAGTACCGAAAAACCATTTATGTAGTTTTCCACCTAAGTCCTCTTCTTTCCATGACATGTGGTTGTACAATTTGTGATAAATGGTCAACTTGTAACAACAATGTTTGTGCCTGTTGCATGGGTAAATTCGATTGAGTGCTCAGTGCATTTTTCTTACTAAGAAACTCAATTTGAAATTGTAATTTATTTCTTATATCTTTGATAAGTAAGGGATTCAAATATAATATGAAAAAAAAAATACTAATAATTGTGAACTACTTGGTATTGAAACATAAATTTTATTGAGAGGTACTTTAAACGACATTAATCAAAAATATCAATCTACACACATAAAATCAGATTTTTTCCAAGATAAAGGGGGATCTATGGATTATATGTGACTAAGCGAATTGATAAAAAGTTAAACTACATTAAATGCCGTAACATGTATCAGAGCAGACACAGGGAATATGGATTATATCCAAAAAAACTCTAGCTTTTTCAACTCAGGGGATTTTGGAATACTTGAAAGAGATCCCACCCATTCCTACCAATCAGTAAGGGATTTTCTAAATAACTCAAAATCACTTTTTACTGGGGAAGAGGGGATTTAGATTAACAATAAGAAACACCCAAATGCCTAAACTGTACTCCCTTATGAAAATACACAAACAAAACTACCACATTAGGCCAGTAGTCCCATTTGTTGCTGCTCCAACAGTAAATTATCAGAGAAAATAATTTCTTTCGATGTACAGAATCTATTCCCAAGTATTCCTCCGGTTGATACTATTATTCTAGTGGGAGAGTTACTAGGCAAAAACCATGTCAATCCAGTCAAGGAACCCCCAAACGCCTAAACTGTACTCCCTTATCAACACACAACCAAAACTACCCCATTAAGCTCCAACAGTAAAATTATCAATAATAATATAACGAGTGCAATGGAAATTATCGATAATTTTTGGGAAATTTTCCCAAATGCATTTTTAGTTGAAAAAGAGCACGAATGCCTTTTTCGGTTGAAAATTCATAATTGCAAATTTGTCAAAAATCATAGTTATATTTCCATTGCACGAATTGTATTTTATGAGAGAATTTCATGAATCAAAAATAAAAATAAAATATATACCCTCGTAAGTAACATAACTGTGTGTTCAATTGTAACAATTTCAATAACTAGATATAGATACCTATACATTTGTGAAGCTTACTTGAGAAATGAAAATATAAAAAAAAAATTGTTATTATTCTATTATTTATAAATTAATTTGAGAGACCATGTTCATTACAGTGTCATTGACTTGCTTATTTTTTTCCTCATTGAATTGATAGGTACCTATAATCATAGTAATTTGATACTTTTGGGTACTGTTCAATTATCCGATGATCGTGCAATATACTCTGTCCTTTTTTCACTGGCAGCTAAACACCCTCATTATAAATGAATATCTGCGAAAAGTTGTTTACCGTCGGCTCAAATAAATTTCATGGTAACGAACACGTTTTGATAGGAATTCATGTGTTTTCGAGTTTACTTTTCTAGACCACTCTGTGGTAATAACAATAGAACGGTGAAATTATTACAGAGCATCGATGGTGAAAGCATTGTTTAAAGAGAAAGAAGATAGTGAGTCACTGTAATGAGTCTTTCATTGGAGGACGGTGGGCACCATCGCTAGTTGGTGCCGTCAAATTTTGCCCAAACGTACTTCTGTTCTTGATTAGTACGTAAGTCGGCTTCATTTGGGGCAATATTTTCCTTGTTTCATTCAATAGATGTATCTTGAAGTAAAAATTGTGTTTACTTCTTTCTTCACGTCATAATCATAACATAAGCCGCTGAAAAAAAAGCCGCCGCAAAAAAAGCCGCGGAGAAAAGCTGCCGGGATAAAAGCCTCGAAAAAATCGCCCTAATATGTAGAGGTGTCTAACAATAATGAGTTTGATTTTTGTTCTTTATATTGAAATATTGATGAATCCTCATTAGAGTGTGGAGGCTTTTTTGAGCAACTCCAGTTATGAAAATAAAATTCAATATACTTAGGTAATATAATACAAAATGTTCTTTCAAATGTTTGTGATCAGTATTAATTCTTGAAAAATATTACACCTACCCCAAAAATGAGAGTTCATCTTGACTAAGTACCTCAGATAAGCTGTGCATTATTCTCTGAAATGATCCCCTACACTTCACAACTTCCGGAATATTATCATAATTAAGTACTTAATTTATTAAGAATTAGAATTTCCGCTGAATTTTACCTCATACTATCGTATTTAAGGGATGTAAATTTTCCTAAGCATTCATTATCGAATGTATAAACGACATAAAGGGGCTTAAAGCACTCAGAGGCTAACTTCATACCAAAAAAGGTACGATATCAATCTTGCAGACGTGCCAATTTAGGCCAATCAATAGAGATTTTCTGCTCTTTTGATTCCGTGACAAAAATACTACCAGGAAACCGACTGTGCCATCATATAAAAAACGGTCCGTAGTTATATCCTGTTAAGTTTCCTACTCCAAACTGCCATTGCTTAATTTGATATAAACATTTAAAAGCATTTTATTTTATTTCATCGTTTTTGAATTGTTACTTGAAAATTTATGGAGCAATCTCGATAGAAGAAGTGTAGAGAATTAAAATGCAAACAATTACCCCTATCACGACTCGATCCTATTATTAGTAACGGAAAAAAACCGGAAAAACCCGAAAAAATCTGCGTTTTTATTAAAATTCAGAACACCTCCATTTTTCAAGTTTTGAAGAAGGCTCTGCACGACTTATTAGTGATTGGTGAGTAATTTATGTGTGAGATACTCAGGAGCTGTCGGATCATCAGTTTTGGCATAATTGCAATCTAATTTTTTTTTATGCACTTTATTGCAGCAGACCTGGAGCATTATAGGTGATCCGATTCCAATCTTTCAAAAAGGTTTCTAGAGTAGAAGTATAGTACTACAAAACGTATATTCTCGTTTTGAGTTAAAATGCTGCAAAACAGGTGGAAAATCCTTTCAAACATGACCGAAAATGAGGGAGTACGTGAAAGCAGCTGAGTAGTGGGGGTAGAGCAGCAGACGCAGGGAAGCGTATGTATAGTAATACAAGCGCGCTGCGCCCGTTATGAATCTGCTGCTTCACCTCCACTCCTGAGCCGCTTAAATGCACTCGCCGGTTTTCGGTCACGTTTGCAAGTATTTTTCGCCTATTTCGCAGCATTTTAACGCAAAATGAGAATAGTCATTCTGTAGTCTATATGGAATATTTTGGAAAAATTGAAATTGGACCACCTATTTAGGTCTACTGCAATAAAGTGCATTAAAAAAATGAAATTGAAATTATGCCTAAACTATAATAATCCAGCAGTGCCTGAGTTTTTCGCACATAAAGTTATCAATCACTACTATGTCGTGGCAAGCCTGCTTCAAAACTGAAAAAATGGTGGTGTTATAAATAAAAAAAAAACGCAGATTTTTTTCCGGTTTTTCTCCGTTACTAATAATCCGATCGAGATTGCTTTATTAGTTTTCAAGTAACAATTCAAAAACAATTAAAAAAAATGCTTTTAAACAAATCAAGCAATTGCAGTTGGTAGTAGGAAACATAACAGAATATAACAACGGACCGTCTTTCGTATGATAGCATATTCGGTTTCCTGGTAGTATTTGTGTCGCGAAAAATCTCTATTGATTGCTCTATTATTGCAAATTTTGTTCCTCTTCTGCAAAAAAGATTCTTGAATTCCTAATAAAATGGGCGCCGTCAGTGTATTTTCTTAATCTATTCGATATCGAATACATGAGGTGGATATTTCCCGAATTGAGGGAGGGATTGCAGTACGAGTGGGTCAGAAGTGTTTCTGGAAACTTCCTTTTAGGAGTTTCAGAAGAAAAAAAAAAACAATTGTATAAAAATTCCCCACCAATTTAGAATGCTGGCGATTGCTCCTATTTGAAAAATATGAAACTTAAAAAGGAATGTTAGGTATTCAAACATTAAAAAAGGAACGTTACATGAACACTAAAAACGCAACGTTGAGGTAGATTTTTTAATTGGACGTTTGTTCGTAATTCTGAGTAGATGGACTGAAAAAAAACATATTTCTCGAATTGAGGGAGGGATTGCAGTACGAGTGGGTAAGAAGTGTTTCTGGAAACTTCCTTTTAGGAGTTTCAGAAGAAAAACAAACACTTGTATAAAAATTCCCCACCAATTTAGAATGCTGGCGATTGCTCCTATTTGAAAAATATGAAACTTAAAAAGGAATGTTAGGTATTCAAACATTAAAAAAGGAACGTTACATGAACACTAAAAACGCAACGTTGTATGAATTTTAAGACAGGAACCTTGTATGAACATCTCCTAATACCCACTCATCAGAACGGTAGAGATCATTCTGTTTAAAGTATATGGAATTTTATTACTTTTCCAAATTCCTAACTTTTCGTCGACACACTATTCTGCATTAATTATTGCATTTCTATTGCGCAATCATTTGTTTCTCCAACTTAGTTTGAAATATATAAGTGAATTATCTGGGAATACAGAAATACTTCCGTAGATAAGATACGTCTGCGCGGTGTTGGCAGTTCGAAAACAGTGTTTTTTTTACACTTTTGGGCTCGAATATTTTCTAACTCATCAATACATTCTGTCTGAGAGTACTGTGCACTTGGAAAACTGTGCAGTTGTTTATTTTGCTGGATATCTCATAAAAAAGAGTTTGACTTTATTCAAATGTAAAAAATGTCAATCTTTGTTGAAAATTCCCGAAGATGAAAGTTTAATTTATTTCATAAATTATGAGTTGGGTACTTCAGGTGGATTAAAATATCCTAGTCAAATAATGAAATAAAAAACGGAATTAGCAATGGAATGCTTCAGTAAATATATTGAAAAATATTCAGCTGCCAAAATCATATTCAATACGGAAAGACATACCTATTTACAAGAAGCTCAAATCTACCCAGCCTGAATGGTTTGGATGTGACAGTGATTGTGACAAACACAGGACCTATATTAAAAATTTGTTATTAAGCACACTTATTTATAATACTGTAAAACCACTTCTCTAAAAACACCGAACAAAACAAAACTAAAAATATAAAAATTATCAATTGTGAAGAATGCTTGAATTAATACCATTTCATTTATATTATTGTACATTTGATTGTATTCCTAAATCAACCAAATAGTATATTTTTGATTGAAATAAAATTAATTTCTATTACAATTTCCATGATAGTTTTTTTCATTATCTGAATAAGTGGGTATTCTAATTTTATTTTTGTATATTATTAGGCATTTTATAAACAGCTGGCATGTTATAAGTCATATGGGTTACAATCCAAACTATATAATAATAAACAAACCATTTGTCATAGAATCCATATAAGCTTTTCGAACAACATATTTTATATATTTCCAGCAATTGTAATAAACATCGAATAAGCCCTCAATTCAGAAAAAGTCTCCGTGTATATAATTTACCAGCTGTGGATAAAATGTATTGCTTTCCATGACTCATTAGCACATGGATAATAAGATACAATAAATAACATTTGTTTCATGTTTTAATATATTTTTTCATAATTTCAAGGATTTTTTTCTTATTTTGTAGTATGTCATTCGTTTTTGAATATTTCATATACCTATTCATCTTAGGTGATGAAGCTGAAATAACTTAACAAGAACATTTCAATATATGCATTTAGGTGTCATTGAGTTTCACTTTTCATCAGATGAAATGATTTTTCTTGCCAAAGCTCTTCTTACTTTTCCAAAATCTATATCAATTAATTTCTTTAGCAAAACATTTTTATGGGAATTTGTCTAAATGGTAGCCAAGTGTACACGAAGTAGGTATATTTCATAGACGTTCTTGGAGGATATCTCATGGATGTTCTCAACAGATCAGTGCTGCTTGCTACTATTTTGAACCATGCGAGGAAATTTTCATAATGAGTCGAAAAGGATGCTCTGATGAAGAATAAGTAAGAGGAGGAGAGAAGGCAATCCATACATTCTACGAATATCATTCGAGTATAGCAGTAGATTTCAATAGAAATACTACCTATTGAAAACGTTACCACAACAAACCTTTCAAAAAAAATTTATATAGGTATTTTTGCCGATCGCGGTCTCCAGAACCAAAAATCACCATCAGTTCGAAAGTTTATTTACCTATATATAGATTGTTATGTTATGAAATGTTGTGAAATAATTAAACTTATAATTATCATTATCATTATTAGTTATTTTTATTATCATCGTTAATGCTATGTTATTTTGAAATTTTCTTTATTTTTTTCACTACTATAGAACCTTATACTGTGCTCTAGTCGATACATATGTATAGAGAGGGCATTCCTGAAGTAGTTCTATCATCAAAAATATATAGCCAACGATATATCTAATAAACATTTACGATTAAATCATATCAAAATTGAAATTTATAGCAAACATTGAATTAAAGTAAAATCAACGTATAGATAAGTATGACAATTCACATCAACAGAAAACCCACCAATGGGTTCGAAAGAGTTTGTGTGGGAAAAGTGATGATATACGATACAATGCAATGGGAGAATTCGAAAAAAATATAATTTTATATGAATTTGTAAATAGTATGTAAGAGTAAGAATTAGATTTCATCGATGAAATCATTAGTAATAATTAGAACAGCAAATAATTAGGTAGGAAGTGATACAAATTCGGAAATCTGTGAAAAAATAGAGATTTGTGAGTGTTGCTATGGAACAGGATAACAAGTTCTGGGAAGATTGAAAAAAGTTCAAAAAGTGAAGCCACGTAGAAAATTTCAAAAGGAGCATTATAGATAATACAGGAAAACCTGTTATTAAAAATAGTCAATAAAAATTCCACCTACCTGTTCTAGAGGATACATCTTGGAAGGAGTGCATGTGAGCTGTCATTGAGAAATACGTTCAGCGGTCTGGAAACTTCAATAGAAAGGCAGCAACAAGGTATACTAATATCCGAACTCTTCAAAGTGCAACTTCCACATTAAACCAATAACTTTACGTGTCTAAACCACTGGTTACTTTGTTTTGGGTTGAACTTTCATAAAATTCCATGCCGAAAGACTGATACGGAGTTCGAACTTTCTTCCTCAATCTTTTATTGTCACTAACTGTACAGTGGCAAACCCTATTGAAACGCCTATGGTAAACATTTATCCTTTCAGCAGTGCATCGATCACCAGTCCGACCCGATCTCGAACGAACTCGCCCGAGGGTTTTTGACAATAGCGGGTCGAGGGTGACAGAACTCTCTCTCGTTGACTATACACACGTCACATCCTAATTCCACATTTTCTTTTTCACATAATAAGTATTACAGTCCACTTATAAATGTAGTAGACACTTGAGGAATAAACCAAGATCAACAACCAAGTGTTTTACTCCACAACGCATCATATGGTCCGTTCGAGCCGCATAGTTTTCTAACCTGAAAAAGTCAAAGTGCTGGAAAAAGCAAGAAGCAAGTCGAAGAGAACAACCAATCCAAAACGACGCACAGGAAACAAACGAAAACACCGTGAGTTGCCTTCCTATCCTACTCAAATCATACCTATCCTCACAATTTCCGAGTTATTCCTGTCATTTGATACAATACGCGCCCATACATAATGGCCAATTTGCAACAATTGAAATCAAAACGTGCTTCAATTAAAAGTCAATTATCTCGATTCATGAACTACATTGAAGTATTCGACGAAGATACTTCATCAATCTTTGAAGTTGAAACTCGTTTGGAAAAATATCGAAATCTTATTGATGAATTTGAAGAAATTCAATGTGGAATCGAATCTCTCTCAAATCAATCCACAGATGAGGAGGAAAGACAGGCGTTTGAAGATAAATTCTTTAAAACCATTGGAAATGCGAAGAAACTCATTGCAAAACTGCAAAATATAAATATTTCGGAAAATGACAAAAATAGTGTTCATTCTGTGAATCAATTTGTAAGTCATCCAACTCAATCAAAGGTAAAACTACCAAGTATCAATCTACCTGATTTCCATGGTCATTATAACCAATGGTTAACTTTTTATGACACCTTCAATAGCCTCATTCACAAGGACTTGAATCTCTCTAACGTTCAAAAATTTTATTATTTACAATCCTGTTTAAAAAATTAAGCTGCACAAGTGATTCAGGCACTAGAAATCTCCAACGATAATTATGATATTGCTTGGTCTATGCTGAAAGAGAGATACGAAAACAAAAAATTAATAATTCACACTCACGTCAAAACTTTATTTGAATTATCTCATATGAAAAACGAATCCTTTTCACAACTCAGGAAGTTACTGGATAACTTTAACAAGAATATACGAGCTTTGAAATCATTAGGTCAACCTACCGATACCTGGGATACTCTTTTAATATACATTTTAACATCTAAAATCGACACCACTTCTAAACGGGAGTGGGAAGAACATGTCAAAAATAATGATAACCCTACAGTTAAAGAACTAAACGAATTCCTATCAAAACATTGTCAATTGTTGGAAACAGTTGAGAATAAAGCATATGAAAAGAAAAACTTTTCGAAAACATTTAGCCGTGAAGAAAAATTATTAACTCATATTTCGACCCAAAAGGTTTCTTGTTCTTTCTGTCAACAAAATCATTATAACTCACGTTGCGATAAGTTCAGAAGTATGTCAATTCCGGATAGAATTTCAGAAGTCAAAAAATCAAGATTATGCTACAATTGTCTGAGACCAAATCATATGTCAAAAGAATGCAAATCGAGCGGTTGCAGAATTTGTAATAAAAAACACTTTACGCAACTTCATCTAAACGAAGCTGCGCAAGGTCAAGTAGATCGCAACCCAACAATACCCCCCGCGCAAGCAGAAAACGCTACTAGCCCCAGTATATCGCAACCTGTCACTCTGACACAAACATTATTCCGCAGCACAAACAACACGCACAGTGGCGTGCGTCAAATTTTATTGGCAACTGTGCTTATAAACATTCGTAATTACAAAAACGAGATGATTCAATGCAGAGCTATGCTAGACAGTGGCTCGCAGTCAAGCTTTATTACAAGTGCTTTAGCTAATAAATTGAAACTACAAACTAAGAAGGTTGGTATACCAGTGGCAGGGATAAACAATTCTCTGAACAACATTTCAAGTCAAACAAAATTCATATTTCATTCCACCGACGGCAAATACTCATTCGAAGAAACATTTCTGATAATAAACAAAATCACAGAAAAGCTACCGCAAATTTCTTTCGACATTTCTAAGTTGAATATTCCATCAAACATAAAACTTGCTGACAGCCTATTCAATGTTTCTGATTCCGTTGACGTTCTCCTAGGTGCAAACGTTTTCTTCAAAATTTTGAGCAACAAACAATTAATAATCAACGGTGATAATCTCATGTTACAAGAAACTAAGCTCGGCTGGATTGTTTCCGGTCCGATTATTTTGAATTCAGATCTTCTATCTCATCAAAAAACTATATGTCACTTATCAACAATAAATACTGAAATTCAGAATCAACTCCAAAAATTCTGGGAGTTGGAAGAAGTGAAACTAAAACACATATATTCTAAGGAAGAAATAGAATGCGAGGAGCATTTTATTAATACGTTTAAACGCGACGCCACTGGAAGAATACAAGTTTCTTTGCCATTAAAATTCAACTATGAAATGCTAGGTTCTTCCGAAGAAAATGCAATAAACCGATTTCATTATCTTGAAAAACGTTTCGCAAAAAATAACGAATTCAAAGAGAAATACGTCAAATTCATGAAAGAGTATGAAGAACTTGGGCACATGACGCAGATCGATATTAAAAACGAAAATACAAAGAGTCCCGTATATTATTTACCCCATCACGGTGTAATGAATGAAAACAGTACAACAACGAAATTACGTGTAGTTTTTGATGCTTCGTGTAAAACCACGACTGGTTTATCTCTAAACGATGTTTTGAAGGTGGGGCCAACAATTCAACCTGAGTTATTTGTAATAGCTTTGAATTTTCGTAAACACAACATAGTTTTTACTGCGGACATTGAAAAAATGTATCGCCAAGTTGCCATAGCACCTGAAAATCGTAATCTCCAGAGAATCGTCTGGCGTACTGATTCATCCGAAGCAATCAAACATTATACTCTCAATACTGTAACGTACGGATGCGCATCTTCAAGTTTTTTGGCTTGTAGATCAGTCGTGCAAGCAGCTATTGATAATGAACAGAAATATCCCGCGGCAAGCGAAATAATAAAAAATTGTTTCTATGTCGATGATCTAATCTGTGGTGCTCCATCTATCGAGGAAGCAATCATTTTGAAAGATCAAATAAATCAAATACGTCTTGAATCAAAATTCACTCTCCGCAAATGGACATCTAACAAAGCTGAAGTCGTTATTGATGAAAACTCCCATCATTCCGATGACACATATGTTTTACCAGGAAATGAAAATATCAAAACTCTAGGTTTGGTCTGGAACCCTAATGATGATGCACTCATGTACAATACAACATTAACTCAATCCAGTATAGTTACCAAACGCTATATGTTGAGTACTATTTCCCGAATTTTCGACCCGTTAGGATTAATAGGGCCAATAATTGTTAAAGCAAAATTATTACTGCAAAAACTCTGGGATGCCCATATCGATTGGGACGAATTAGTTCCATTGAAATTACGTAATGAATGGTTAAAATTCTTTACAGAACTCGAGCAACTCACTAGCATACAAATACCGCGACATATTTTAATTTCTAACCATGTAAAAATTCAATTCCATGGGTTCTGTGATGCGAGCGAAATAAGCTATGGAGCATGTATATACGTCCGCACGACAGACATACATGGTATTCACCATCCGATACTTTTATGCGCCAAATCTAAAATCGCTCCTCTAAAAAAGATTTCACCTCCACACTTAGAATTGTGTGGAGCCTTGCTGCTTGCTCGCTTAATGAAAAAATCTAAACAAGCTCTGTCTATTAATAATGCTGATACACTCTTTTGGTGTGATTCTTCTATAGTTATTTCTTGGATTTCTGCACAACCTTGTATTTGGAAAACATTCGTAGCAAATCGCGTCACAGAAATTCAAGAGCTAACTGAATCTCACAAATGGCGACATATATCAACTAAACAAAACCCTGCAGACATCATATCCAGAGGATGTGAACCCAAAGAATTGTCAAACTCAGAACTTTGGTGGCGTGGACCTGAATTTCTGATGTTAGATGCATATAACTGGCCCGAATCTAAATTCGAAACTCCAGAAGAAATTCCCGATAGACGCAAAGAACAAAAAATCGTTTTACACTCGTATAATCCAAATCCAGACTTATATTCGGATCAATCTATTTTCGATAAGTTTTCAACATTTACGAAATTACATCGAGTATTTACATATGTACTCAAATTTTTACATAATATCAATCCCAAAAATAAAAATTCAATCGGGACACTTACAAAACACGAATTGAACGAATCTCTTAAACTACTGCTCAAGATGTCACAATCGAAACAGTTTCATCACAAAATCCAAGCTCTTAATTCCGGAAAAATGATTTCAAATTCTAGCAAATTGCTCTCTTTGAACCCATTCATAGATAGCAGTGAATTACTACGCGTAGGTGGTCGTCTGAAACATTCCACTCTTGAATATGATATAAAACACCCCGTACTGTTGCCTCCGAAACATCCACTCTCATATAAATTGATTGAATATGAACACAAACGGACTTTACACTCCGGACCACAAGCAGTGTTGGCCTCTCTCAGAAACAAATATTGGATAATAAATGGTAGAAATGTTGTGAGAGGAGTCATTCATAAATGTATCCCCTGTTTCAGAGCTGAACCAAGCAATGTCATACCAATGATGGGAAACTTACCCAAATCCAGATTAGAGCCAGCACGTCCTTTTTTAATCAGTGGCGTAGACTATGCCGGACCTATACTGGTAAAAGACGGGCGTCTGAAATCTCGTAAAATAATAAAAACTTATATTTGTATTTTTGTCTGTTTTACAACAAAGGCCGTGCATATCGAGTTAGCCGGCGATCTAACTTCAGATACATTTTTAAATTGCTTGAAACGTTCTGTATCAAGAAGAGGACTATGTTCAGATCTTTATAGCGACAATGGTTCCAACTTTAGGGGGGCAAATAATGAGTTGAAATCTTTGATAAAAAATATTAATAAGGCTACATTATCAGGCAATTTTCGTGATTTTCTTTTAAAAAACACTATTACTTGGCATTTTAACCCTCCATTTGCTCCCAATCAAGGTGGGCTTTGGGAGGCAGCCGTGAAATCGGCAAAGAAACTTTTAATTCGTGAAATCGGCAACGCTCATTTACCATTCGAAGGCCTGTATACGGTATTGTGTCAAATTGAGGCAGTTTTAAACTCACGTCCCCTAACGGCGCTCTCTAGCGATCCTTCTGACCTCGTTCCTCTAACCCCTGGTCATTTCCTTGTGGGCAACTCATTGGAAGCCATTCCACAAACAGACGTGAGCGATAAACCTGCTCAGAGGCTGAGTTTGTACCATCGACTACAACAAATGGTTCAACGCTTTTGGCAGCGTTGGTCGGCTGAGTACTTAACAAATCTTCAGCAGCGCTACAAATGGAAACGACGCGAACCCAATTATATCCAGATTGGAGATCTAGTGGTCCTGAAAGAGTCTGGACTGCCCCCGTTGCAATGGAAACTGGGAAGAATTGTGGCGCTCCATCCTGGTAATGACAAAGTGATACGAGTTGTGAGTGTTAAAACTTCAACTGGTGTTTTCAAGCGAAGTGCTATTAACATTTGTGTTTTGCCGTCAAGAGACACAGAGACATGGAAAGACATTTATGCCAAAACCGCATTTGTATTGTTGTTAATAATTACTTATTTGTTTTCTTTTGAAACTGATAACTTTCAAGGCTGGCGGGATGTACAGTGGCAAACCCTATTGAAACGCCTATGGTAAACATTTATCCTTTCAGCAGTGCATCGATCACCAGTCCGACCCGATCTCGAACGAACTCGCCCGAGGGTTTTTGACAATAGCGGGTCGAGGGTGACTATACACACGTCACATCTCTCGTTGACTATACACACGTCACATCCTAATTCCACATTTTCTTTTTCACATAATAAGTATTACAGTCCACTTATAAATGTAGTAGACACTTGAGGAATAAACCAAGATCAACAACCAAGTGTTTTACTCCACAACGCATCACTAACATCCAAACTGCACCATTTTATATCATTGTTTTGCCAGTATAAGGTAGCTATCGCAGAGTAGGGTATTTATAAGTTCTGATCTGAATAAAACCAACCAATTTGATTATTCTCTGCAACTGGTGTTTATTATTCAATTTCTAACCTCACTTTTTCCACTGAACACATTTCTTATCGAATCGATAGTGTCATAGTCGGCAATACAGATCGCAGGAATCGACTGCTGAGAAGGAGTGACTCATGTTCATAGGCGTACCTGACTGAACTGGGATAAGGTGAAAGGGTTTAAAAAAGAGAAAGGTAACATAACATAGCTGGTATTTTCATTTGTTATGATAGGGATTCAGAAATTATAATCTATGAAATAAATTCACAAAAACATATATATATATATAAATTTAAAATCAATAATCAACCATATAAAATATATATATATATAATATATATATATATATATATATATATATATATATATATATATATATATATATATATATATATATATATATATAGCAAAAATTATTCAATATTTTTTATATAACAGCAATCTGTTTTTTCTTGAATCCACAGTGAACGGCATGAAGTTAATTTGAGATTTCACGAAGGTGCACATTTTTTCATGAAAACACCGAAGAATATGGAGGTGTGTATCAAGAAAACTTGTTACATTAAGAGAAATTATGACATTTATGATTTTCCTGCAGGAAAAAACGTTATAACCATAATTAGGCGAATAAAAATATTTTTTTTTCTTGAATGTTATTATTGTGAATGTTAACAATTAATTGATATCGTACGCGTAAACTGTGTGTAGTTACCAAACGCGAAATGTATCTGCTGCACGGGAGACGGGAATGCAATATCAATATTGTCATCATGTCTGCGATCGTGCATTTTCCAACCAAATAGTATATATCATTTCTTTCTCTCTAAAAAATGGTAACATCATTGCTTAAAGAGAAATATTCTCATAGTTCCGAATAATTTCCCTTTCCGTATAAGAGGACGCCCCAATACAGTGTCCAATTCAAGGTACTTCGATAGTTAATACGATAGATCACACGCGCAAATGCGTCCAATACGATTCCCACAGCGATTGAATAAATATATTCTCTTCAAACAGAGGTGAAAGTACTGATCAGTGACGTGCGTTCGGTAAACCATGTTTTAATATTTATTTATTTATTTATAAAACTTTTCAAGAATCAATACATATTTATACCAATATTAAATTTAGAGTGATAATTGACAATTCATCGATAATTGGATGTATCAAAGTTACACTTGTCAAACTATTATAACTGCGTCCTGTGCGCGACTTTGGCAGCTCACTCAAAATGTTTTAGTTGCAAATAGTGATGGTAATAAATGTATGTAGTTACTTACCTGAATGTCCATTTCACAGTCATCATCGGTATCCGAATCAGATGAATCTTCGGGTCCTATTGAAATTACTAGAGATTCCACAGTTTGGTCAATTGAATTATCAGGATCCCACATCTTCTGTTCTTCTGTTGAAACATGACTCACAGCATTTTACCAATTGTCGCTTGTCACTTGTCACTTTGGAGAACGATGTTAGAAGAAGCTGACGTACATTTGAAAGTAGTGTTGTTCCTAACAACGTCTCCTTTCACTTGAGCCCATATGAGCTGGATAAGATTGAGCTCACAATGGTATGGAGGTGATCGTAATACAATTATCTTTTTTTCTTTAGCCATTTTGTCAACTACATACTGTATGTAGTTTGCTTTGTGTTGCCTCGCAATGGATATTTTTTTTTACCATGATATTATCATGTGGGAGATCTTTCTGCTGTAACCAATCAAATATAGCTGTTTTTTTTTTCATTTTGATGTTGGCAACGCTTCCCTAAGCCTGGAATGGTGGCTAGCATTGTCCATGACAATAAAGGCATTCGCAAGCAACAGCTCTATCATTTGTGAAAAGTAGTCCTCAATTACATCCGCTTTCATCTCCCCGTGGTAATATTGCTTGAAACCATGCTCATTTCCAATGTGGGTGATGATCAACCTACGCCCTTTTCCGATCGGTGCAGGTAACCCAGTGGAATATTCTTCCACAACTGCTTGGCGGGAAGTTTGTATGTTAGTGTCGACCCATGTTTTCTGCACGGTATGTCCTTCTTTAAGCCATGTCTCGTCCAAATTGTCCTTCATTCAGATCGATATTCCCTGATCGTCCTTAAATAATTTCATCTCCAACGAACAATTTCGTCTTTATCTATAACGAGGGACTTTCTATTCTGCTTTTCCCAGGAAAAGCCTATCTTGCGTAAAAGTTTTCACAATTTGGTTCTGCCTACTTGTGGTAAATCGTCGTGTTCCTGAATTGACTATAGAACTTTGTCTATTGTTGGTATCTCTTTATTTATATAAAAAGAGTGAAATTTCCTTCGGAAGGCGGTCCTATCGAAGCCACCGATTGATAGTGACTTCCTTCCTGAATTTTGTTTGGGTGCACTGATGACTCCACTTTCCTTCTCGTTTGAAAACCTGTAAATTGTTCTTTCACTCACTCCCGTCGAATTAGAACATGTAGACACTATCTGGCGAACGAATCTCGTGTGTTGTTGATAAACAAGTGCATCTTGCACATTAAGCACTATAGTTTTTCTCTTAGAGAGTATGCAACAAATGTATTGAGTTTAACTGGTGTAAAGTTTGCACCCGATGCCATTTTCATAAACACCACTCAAAGATCACAAACGTATTAAGGATAATAGTAGCTCGTCACAGAGTCCCCTCTACAGCAAAACAGTATTCTATTGTATTTTGTAGAAACTAGCCGAAGGGGGAAACCCAGAATATCTTTAATTATCTGCTTTTTATACCAACATCCACTTTGCATTAATTATCCTTCATAATAATAATTTCGAATGGTGTTGGCTTCACCTAAAAAGTAAGCAAATTTTCATTATGAGGTATTATAAATAATAATAATAATAATAAATCTTTATTTACCAAGAACACTTAAAGTAGGTTTCGTCAAATACAGTTAATACAAACTGACATGTTCATGTATTTACTAAGAACCCTTGTAATAATGTCCGGTTCTTAGTAACGAATGTACAGTTGAAGTATATCTCGGGAATTTCCATCTGAATATTTTTTTTCGACCTGACTATTTACTATAGTAATTGTGCTCAAATATTCACCTCAATTAATTCATAATAACAAGTGGTGAGAGGAATAGATATAAGTATTATTATCTATTCATTTTGTAGTTATATAACCATATTCTCATAACTTGCTCTTAAGTAAATCCGTGTTCACAGTATAAAAGTTCGTAATGAGTATCATCAAATTTCCGTCTTACATTTTGGTAAGAAATGTAACGCCTATGGTTTATGTTCATTTTATACCTGAGACCACGAAGTCGTGCTGCCAGTGAAAAAAGGACAGAGTATAGTGCATGATTATCACATAATCATATTAGTAGATATAGCTGCAGGGCTACGGCGACACTTTTTCACTTTTCTAAAAAAGTACCCAGAATCTGGGGAAATTTCCTCTGACCCCCATGGAAACTCCCATAAGAGCCTGTGTATTAGAGAGAGAGGGATATAGTGATTTTCCCCGATTTTTCCCCAGATCTGGGGAAATTTTCAAAAAGTGCCAAGGTCCAACGTGGTCATTTTGCGACCTCAAATCAGATCCTTGGGAACACCCATTTTACGTGCTCGAGACCTATATTACCCTGGATTTTTCCTATATCTCTGTATTTTAAGAGTCAACCTGATGAATTTCTACCTTTTGATATGACTTTTACCTTATTCCACATAGAAGATTGGACTTTTTCCCCAGATCTAGGGATTTTTTCATGCAGATTCAGGTATTTCACATAGTTTTTCCCTAGATCTACTGAATTTTCAGGGTTGACCTGATGGATTTCTCATGGATAATCGATTTTCCCCAGATCTAGGGAATTTTTCACGTAGGTTGTGTTTAGATTAGTCGTTTCAGGTGGATTTTAGGGTTAACCTGATGGATTTCTCATGGATGATTGACTTTTTCCCCAGATCTAGGGAATTTTTCACGTAGGTTGTGTTTAGATTAGTCGTTTCAGGTGGATTTATAGGTTCAACCTGATGGATTTCTCATGAATAATACTTTTCCTCAGATCTAGGGCATTTTTCACGTAGGTTGTGTTCAGATTAGTCGTTTCAGGTGGATTTTAGGGTTAACCTGATGGATTTCTCATGGATGATTGACTTTTTTCCTCAGATCTAGGGAATTTTTTCACGTAGGTTATGTTTAGATCAATCGTTTCAGGTGGATTTTCAGGGTTAACCTGATGGATTTCTCATGGATGATTGACTTTTTCCCCAGATCTAGGGAATTTTTCATGTCTATGATGTGAATTTAGATGAAGGTTCTTCGTTTACGGTTGTTTGATGATGTTTAAATCTAAGTGGGTTTGATGTTTTTATTAACCCAACCTAACCAAACTCTGCTAACATTGTTGTTATATGAGTTTAGTTCCTTCTGCAAGCATTCAAGTGACGTATATTTTTTAATAACCCAACCTAACCAAACTCTGCTAACATTGTTGTTATATGAGTGTTAGTTCCTTCTGCAAGCATTCAAGTGACTATATTTTTTAATAACCCAACCTAACCAAACTTGCTACAGGGTGAGTTTCTCTGAAGCATCGAAAACGACTATCATGCTTTGAAAAACGTTGAAAACGTCTAAAATGTCTTAAAAAACGTTGAAACTTGTAGGTGGGCACACATTTTTGTTATTGAACCAACCTCAACCACTTTCACAAACACTATACTATGTAGGAGGTGAAGAAATAAAACATTTTTTGTATACATATTTTATTGAAATATAAAAAAAAATATAATAATATATAGTATTAGTAAATAATAATATATAATAAAATCCGGGAATATGAGGTGTCCTTGAACTCTGCTCCTCCACTACCGCAACCCTCAGCGAAATCAATCGATGTCCATCAACTCTTGATTATGGATGGAGTAATGTCCCCAAGGTAGCGTCAGGTGCGACCCAGGACATAAGAATCTCTTGTCGTCTTCTCCACTCAGAGCGATTTTTTCTTGTTCCATGGAAAACACCTGGTGTTTTTCGCTTCTGATCAATCGTTGATGAACGTATTTTTTGGTCGAATTTTCCAAGCATTCCTCAAAGTCATCAAATGTGATCGCATTATCTACAACGTCTTTTTTCACCCCCTTAGCTTTCTTTGTGGTTCCATAATTTGACAGAATTTGATGAATTTCGTCTTTCTCATACCCTTCTTTATCTAAATTGTCTTCAAGTTTTTCAATTTTGTCTAAGGGTGTGAAAACCTTAGTTGCATATAATTTTGATCTGAGACCAATGAAATCGGTCATAAGATTGCCGTTATTTTCATCTTTCATTATTCCCAGAACTTTTTTGTTTACTAAAGGTATGTTAAACCTATTGTTCTCAGGATAATCGCTAGTATCAAAAAATTTTATATACAAAATTTTTTTTATCATATATTAGCGAATCGGTATCGGTGTATAATACAGAACAATTATCTCCAAATCTTTTCTGCATATAATCGTAGTGGAAATCATAAATTTTAGTTTTTGATATTTCAAGGATACTAAAGCCTACATATATTGGCTTGTTGAAGTAAATTTCGGTCTTATTTAACTCTATTGCCGTGAGATTTTCATTGAATATTGTGACCGACTTGAATTCTGGTTTGGAGATATAGGATTCCGCACCATAACGACCCTCCCATTTTGTTATCAGTTTCACAATGCTATGTTTTCGTATATTTTCAACGGTTTTGCCGTAAACAGCATTATTCATAAGCTTAAAAAGATTTTTTTCAAAATTATTTTTAGCTCTTTTTCTCAATTCCGTATTAAGATCAATGTAGGGCTTGAGCCAAGAAGACTGCTGGAACTGCAACACCCTATGAACTTTTTTTAGAATAAGACCGTTAGATAAAGCCTGTTTTAGGTTAACGTAATGAATGATGTATTTTTTCTTAGGAAAAAGAGTTGCCATAAGTTTAGAGGGTTCAGACGGGGACGATGATGGCTTCCCTGTTTTGGATTTATATGCTCAGGGCAGAAGGAATATCTTTATGCTGGTCATGAAGATATTGGGGATAATCAGATCAACTTCGAGAATATAACCTGTATCGGTCATCAGGAATGGAGGTAACATCGATGTTTCTATCAATCCACTCGAAACCTCCATAAGGCAGAGGTTGAGACATTGCCCAACCGTACTGGTTATTAATGTCAAAGTACATCAAATAACTGTCAGGTTTTGATGAATCATATGATGGTAGATATTTATTGTTGGCTTGTGCCTTTCTTTTTGAACAAATTTGACTAAGTCCGCCCCGAATCCCTTTTTCCACAAACAAAAGCATGTCAACATCTGTGAGAAGTTCAAGCTCCTGTTTGGTATTATACAGCATACACTGCCAGGTATAACCTGGTAGTGTATATGAGTGGGCAGGATCCAACCCGTATGTACTATGGCTACTATCTCGAAATTTTTCAAAGACATCACATAACAAAAGAATATCGGTTTTCATGTACAAGTCTACATATTCACCCAACGTTGTAAAGTTGAATGCACTCCACACGTTTTGAGCTCTTTCGTATAGTTTTCGTGGGCATGGTTTTTCGGTGAGGGTGTTATAAAAATGTTTGATAGAAGGGAGAGTCTTTTCATTGAATTTATCAAAGGAATCAAAATAATCGTAAGGCATAACACCTTTTTCGTAAGCAAATCGATTTTTACATTAGAGACCTCTGGAAATTGTGCTCTTAAATTTGGAAATTCTGGTAGATAGGATGATAATTTATCTAGAGAGGAATTTAGAAAACGGAAAGAATCGATAAATCTTAAATGAAAGTTTGTTCCTTCGATATGTTTAGTAAACGAAATGTAATTTTCTTTCGTTATTGGAAGCAAATCAATTTTTCCTTTGATTGCGGTGGCTATTTTTTCAATAATAAAATGGCTATCATAGCCGCTGAGATTATGGAACACTATAGGAATCATTTTGCTATCATTTAGATTGACATTGCAAGATTCATGAGCAGCACCGCGGTAATTAGAAGAATTATTATTATTATTATTATTTGTTGGAGAAAGATGAAAATGTCTCTTTGGAGCGTTTATTTATTAAATTATATGAATTCGCCTAGAGAAAACGGCTTTTCACAGATGTGACAGTGAGTTGCTTGTTGGAATGCAGTTTCACTGTTCCAAAGTCATATTCAAATTATAGACACAATTGTGAATAGTTTCAGTTTCTTCTGTTAGCTCCAAAAGTTGGGGTTTGCAAACCATTCCATGGAGTTCTCCCCTCTATACGAACGGTAAAAAGAAAGGGTGTTGTCATATGAACATTTCACATAGTAGCCAATAGTAGCCGGGGTATGCAACTGATATTTTCCTCTTTCCTGTATATTATTGAGGATACTTTCAATGTCTGCGTATATGATAAAAGGTACTTTTTCTTTGAATTTATAATCTTTGAATTTGAGAATTGATTTTTCGCCGGTTGGCATTTTAATTTTACAGTCATTCAGTTTTATACATAATTCAGTATGATTTTGCAACTTTTCCTGTGATCTGAAATAATGAAGGCATCTATCACAAATATACTTTTTGATTTTTTCTTTGCTAAGTTGTTTGGAAAGGAGCCTGGATAGATCCTTGATCCAACAATAATGATAACGAATCGGTTTGTCATCATCAGAATATTGGTTTTGAATCATGAGTAGATTGACATGTTTGTCTCTTTTTGTGATGTCAAGAAGGAAGGAAGGACGGAGAAAGATTTACCTGATTTTTTCAATGTATAAACGTTAACCGAAATACCGTTAAGTTTTTCGAAATTTGGAATTTGATGTATTGTCATAGGGAACTGTATCCCTTTGAGCTTCAAAACTTCGGAATAATGGGGATATGATGATGTTCTACTCGAGTTAAATCCTTTTGACTGAACTGGAAACAAGGCCGAAACAATTGACCAAGCAAAGCAGGCTGAGTCATCATTCATTACGTTAATACAGGCTTCTTTTCGCTTAATTTCGGTCGGAAGTTCAATATATGATGATCCGATTTGTGGTGAGAATTTATTAATGTTAACTCCCAAGTTGACAATTTTTTGAAGTGCCCACCCGCTTTCTTTTCCGCAGAATTCTTCAAGTTCAATCATTATGGGTTTCATCACTTTATCATCAAACCATGAATCCAAGTCAGTGTCATGAAATATAGGAGAATTGGCAGTGGTGAAGTATTTATACTCGGTTTGAATTTTGTCAGCCTTTGCGAGTACAAATTGCCCGCAGAATACAAAATTTACCTTTATTGAATCAAAATTCTTTAGAACGTTATGGATTCTTCGTTTGAATAGAGATTTACAATCAGAAAAGAAATGCTTTGTATCTTTATGGAAAAGATTAGAGATAGTTCCTGTTCGTATACGAGAACCGAACGCTGATTCACAGTCATTCCAATGGACCCGATTTTTAGCTGTTACATTCGAGTGTTTGAGTCCTGCTCCTTTTTTCTGTTCGTATTTGATTTGATTTCGCAGGGTTTTGACATTTCTTAGGGTTGCCAGCAGATGTTGTTTCTCAGCCAAAGTCGTTGCCATTTTAATGGACTTATTGATCCTTCTGTATGCTCTGGTGCATTCTCGTAACCCGTTGAGGGCGGTTTTCCCATTATATTTGGCGGTTATCAACCCCAATAATGAGGTGATAAATGTCAGGACATCAGCAAAGTTCATCATTTTTTGAACACCTGCAACAAGAATGAGGTAATTAGTCAATGTAATTTTTTACCTAAACAATATATGAATCACTAACTATCTCGTGAAAAAACGAACCTTGAATTTGCTAGAGGAGCACCGAAAAAACACGTCTGACCTCTGTGAAGACTCGATGAAGACTGACGTGAATCAGACAGAGTGAAGACTTAAGCTATGAAAACAATTGGTTGGGAGGAAGACTGAATGATAGAAGTGTCACGTGATCAGTCTTGAAAATGACTGAGTCTAAAAAAACTCACCTTGAGGAGCACCGAAAAAACACGTCTGACCTCTATGAAGACTCGATGAAGACTGACGAAAATCAGACAGTGCAAAGACTTAAGTTCTAAAAAATAATTTGGTTGGAGGAAGACTGAATGACAGAAGTGTCACGTGATCAGTTGAAAATGACAGAGGCTAGAAAAACTCACCTTTAGTTCACTGGAGGAGCACCGAAAAACACGTCTGACCTCTCTGACAACTGAATCATGAATGACTAAATCAGACAGTGCAAAGACTTAAGTTATGAAAATAATTTGGTTGGAAGGAGGACTGAATGATAAAAGTGTCACGTGATCAGTTGAAAATGACAGAGGCTAAGAAAAAAACCTGAAGACTGGACGCTATCAGTTTAAAAAAAAGACTCACCTTTGAAGTACTGGAGGAACTCTCTAGAAGACTTGGACACAAAAAAGTAGTAGAGCTGCTCTAGAGACCCACGTCTTGTCTGTTCAGCGGCTGGAGCAGAAATGAATCAACAGCAAACAGTACCTATACTTAATCACTTTTTCTGAGAACGAATCGGTGGAGCGTAAGACAGAACGACAACAGCGCCACCTGGTGAGTAATTTAAAAACTAAATTCAACGATGACGTCACCGAGTTATGGCAACACCCGGCAACACCCGGCACACCCGGCAACACCCGGCAACACCCGGCAACACCCGGCAACACCGGCAACACCCGGCAACACCCGGCAACACCC
The DNA here is from genome assembly GCA_018342105.1 of Gonioctena quinquepunctata. Taxonomy (NCBI): domain Eukaryota; kingdom Metazoa; phylum Arthropoda; class Insecta; order Coleoptera; family Chrysomelidae; genus Gonioctena; species Gonioctena quinquepunctata. The sequence goes on along the minus strand of JAFIRS010006603.1, from coordinate 5,552 downwards.
GGCAACACCCGGCAACACCCGGCAACACCCGGCAACACCCGGCAACACCCGGTAACACCGCAACACCCGGCAACACCGACAGCAGCACCCGCAACACCCGGCAACACCCGGCAACACCCGGCAACACCCGACACACCCACACACCCCAACACCCTAAACACCCATCAACACCCAACCAAACACCCTAAACACCCTAACACCCATAACACCCATAACACCCTAAACACCATAACATCCTAAACGGCACACCCATCAACACCCATCGACACCATCGACAATCAACACCCATCAACACCCATCAACAGCTAAAAAATTTCACTCCCAACTATCCTAAAAAAAAAATAGCCAAAATCAACTAAGAAACGTCTGAGATATATCACATTATTAAAATTTTACCAATACCAATAACAAAAATATAAAGTCTAATAAGTCTGAAAATATCGTACTTTAAACTCACTACGGCAACGCTGTAAATACCTCAACGCGGAGAATAATTATTAGCTATCAGCAGATTCCATGCAGGTTCGAACTTGTGTAGCGCGGGGATTCCCAGATATTCGACTTCGGTTATTATAACTTTCAGATATATTTCATATTCCATTTGTTTTAATACCTTGGATTACCGTGATCGATTCAAATTCGTTTGAGTACATATGGGAAAAGGTAATTTCAGTGATTGTTCATGGATTGAATGAATAGTTCAAGTTCCAGAGTGTTGTGTTCATTTTCAGTGTTGATTGAATTGAATATTATTTACAAGTACCTATGTTTCGAATGAAAATGAATGGAATTCGTTTGGGAAGGATAATTTCTGTGCATTTTCGTTGGTTGAATACATGAGCGTTCAGGCATTATTATTAAATTGAATATGGTTTTTTCCAGTGGCTAAGAGCAAATTTTTTATGGAAATGTATCAACTTCCAGTGTTATAGAATGGATGTTTTTGTGTTGGAAAATTACCGTGTACTTCATTCAGTGTTGGAACGATTTGTACTTTATTTCATATAGACTGAGAGTTGATTTTCCGCTGACTATGAATTACTCGTTTTTTCCTAGAAAATAGGGTGTGTTATGGGTTGAATGCATGTTCTATTGTATTCGTGGATTTTTCAAGTTAGTGTTTTTGGATATTTTATAGTTTTTTCAGACTTCCACGGTGTTCAAGTATGGATTTTTCGCTGCGGAAGGTGAATTGATAATTTTTGCGAGAAAGTGTGATGTATTATAGGTTAGATTTTGACCTTTTCGTGGTTTTTCAATAGATTGAGTGTATGCTTGGCTATTTTCATACAGTATGTGTCTATTCTGGGTTGAATGATGTTTTTTAACGTTTGAGAGGTACTTCCATTGGTGTGTGTGCATGCATGACGATTTTCAGACTTCCACGGTGTCCAAGAGTGGATTTTTTCGCTGCAGAGGACGAATTATTGTTTTTTCTTTGAAAATATGAATGTATGATGAATCGGATGGAGGTTTGCTAGGTCAGATACATGTTTTTCAACGTTTCAGAAGCTTTTTCGACACATAAAAGTGTAATTTATTATATAAAGAAGATGATTTCGGAGGAGGTGCGCCATCTGTTGGGCAATAGATGAAAGTTAGTAGTAATGCTAGGCGGGTTCTGGCCCACTTCCATCTGCGCCAGTATCCCCATAGCTCCACACGCTCTCCGGTTACTCGCCGCCACTATTGCGGATGCACCGCTGTCGAACCGGCAAGGCGGAGTTCGGGTTTCACCTGGGCTCTACATAGGCGGTTCGTTGAAGGGTCTTCAGGTATAAATGAAAAAATGGCTGCCGTTATGAAAGAAAAAACTTGAGGAAAACATGGCCCTAGATGAATAGAAAAATTACAGCCATATTGAAAATGGATACTTTAGAAAAAACCATGGTCGCCAAACCCATTTTTGACAAGTACTTGACTGACATGGCCGCTGAAAATTAAGAGAAAAATTCTAGCCACCATCCTAAAAATGACATTTGGAAAATGTCAGACTTCGAAAAATGTCAACCATATTGGAAAATGGCGACTCCAAGAAAAAACATGGTGCCAATGGGAAAAATATCAGCCATATTGGAAAATAGTCAGCATATTGGAAAATGACTACCCTAAGAGAAAAAACAAGCAACTGTAAGGAAAAACGTCAGCCATCTTGGAAAAATGGCTACCTAAGAAGAAAATATGTAGCTCTTCGGGAAAAACGTCAGCCATCTTGGAAAAATGGCTACACAATGGTTTGGTGGTTTGGGAAACCTCCGACCGACCTGCTTGCTGTTTCTGTTCAGGATCATGTCCTCCAGCCGAGCTTGGAGGTAGAGCGCAGTGGAAGTAGGCTCGTATCGGCATAGCATTCTACTGACTTTCATCTATTGCCCAACAGATGGCGCACCCTCCTCCGAAATCATCTTCTTTATATAATAAATTACACTTTTATGTGTAGAAATAGCTTCTGAAACGTTGAAAACATGTATCTGACCTAGCAAACCTCCATCCGATTCATCATACATTCATATTTTCAAAGAAAAAACAATAATTCGTCCTCTGCAGCGAAAAATCCACTCTTGGACACCGTGGAAGTCTGAAAATCGTCATCCATGCACACACCTAATGGAAGTGCCTTCAACGTTAAAAACATTCATTCAACCCAGAATAGACACATACTGTATGAAAATAGCCAAGCAGACACAATCTAGTGAAAAACCACGAAAAGTAAAATCTAACCTATAATACACCACACTTTCTCGCAAAATTACAATTCACCTTCCGCAGCGAAAAATCCATGCTTGAACACCGTGGAAGTCTGAAAAAACTATAAAATATCAAAAGACTTTGAAAATCACGATACAATAGAATGCATTCAACCCATAAACACATATTTTCTAGGAAAAACGAGTAATTCATAGTCTACAGCAGAAAATCGACTCTCAGTCTATATGAAATAAAGTACAAATTATTCCATCACTGAATGAAGTACACGGTAATTTTCCAACACAAAAACATCCATTCTATAACACTGGAAGTTGATATATTTCCATAAACAAATTGCTCTTAGCCACTGGAAAAAACCATATTCAATTTAATAATAATGCCTGAACGCTCATGTATTCAACCAACGAAAATGCACAGAAATTATCCTTCCCAAACGAATTCCATTCATTTTCATTCGAAACATAGGTACTTGTAAATAATATTCAATTCAATCAACACTGAAAATGAACACAACACTCTGGAACTTGAACTATTCATTAAATCCATGAACAATCGCTGAAATTACCTTTTCCCATATGTACTCAAACGAATTTGAATCGATCACGGTAATCCAAGGTATTGAAACAAATGGAATATGAAATATATCTAAAAGTTATAATAAACCAAGCGAATATCTGGGAATCCCCGCGCTACACAAGTTCGAACCGGTATAAAGTCTGCTGATAGTTAATAATTATTCTCAGCGTTGAGGTATTTACAGCGTTGCCGTAGTGAGTTTAAAGTACGATATTTTCAGACTTATTAGACTTGATATTTTTTGTTATTGGTATTGGTAAAATTTTAATAGTGTGATATATCTCAGACGTTTCTTAGTTGATTTTGCTTTTATAGGATGTTGGGAGTGAAATTTAGAGTTTAGATGTTGATGGGTGTCGATGGTGTTGATGAGTGTTGATGGGTGTTGAGGTGTCGATGGTGTTGATGGGTGTTGCCGGGCTGTTAGGGATGTTTGATGGGTGTTTAGGGTGTTATGGAGTGTTAGGGTGTTAGGGTGTTTAAGGGTGTTAGGGTGTTATGAGGGTGTGGGGTGTTTGATGGGTGTTTGGGGTGTTGCCGGGTGTTGCCGGGTGTGTCGGGTGTTGCCGGGGTGTTGCCGGGTGTTGCCGGGTGTTGCCGGGTGTTGCCGGGTGTTGCGGTGTTGCCGGGTGTTGCCGGTGTTGCCGGTGTTGCCGGGTGTTGCCGGGTGTTGCGGGTGTTGCCGGGTGTTGCCGGGTGTTGCCGGGTGTTGCCGGGTGTTGCCGGGTGTTGCCGGGTGTTGCCGGGTGTTGCCGGGTGTTGCCGGGTGTTGCCGGGTGTTGCCGGGTGTTGCCGGGTGTTGCCGGGTGTTGCCGGGGTGCGGGTGTTGCCGGGTTGTTTTGGTGACGTCATCGTTGTTTGTTTTAATTTCCCAGGTGGCGCTGTTGTCGGGTGTTGTCGTTCTGTCTTACGCTCCACCGATTCGTTCTCAGAAAAAGTGATTAAGTATAGGTACTGTTTGCTGTTGATTCATTTCTGCTCCAGCCGCTGAACAGACAAGACGTGGGTCTCTAGAGCAGCTCTACTACTTTTTTGTGTCCAAGTCTTCTAGAGAGTTCCTCCAGTACTTCAAAGGTGAGTCTTTTTTTTAAACTGATAGCGTCCAGTCTTCAGGTTTTTTTCTTAGCCTCTGTCATTTTCAACTGATCACGTGACACTTTTGTCATTCAGTCCTCCTTCCAACCAAATTATTTTCATAACTTAAGTCTTTGCACTGTCTGATTTAGTCATTCATGATTCAGTTGTCAGAGAGGTCAGACGTGTTTTTCGGTGCTCCTCCAGTGAACTAAAGGTGAGTTTTTCTAGCCTCTGTCATTTTCAACTGATCACGTGACACTTCTGTCATTCAGTCTCTCTCCCAACCAAATTGTTTTTAGAACTTAAGTCTTTGCACTGTCTGATTCACGTCAGTCTTCATCGAGTCTTCACAGAGGTCAGACGTGTTTTTTCGGTGCTCCTCTAGCAAATTCAAGGTTCGTTTTTTCACGAGATAGTTAGTGATTCATATATTGTTTAGGTAAAAAATTACATTGACTAATTACCTCATTCTTGTTGCAGGTGTTCAAAAAATGATGAACTTTGCTGATGTCCTGACATTTATCACCTCATTATTGGGGTTGATAACCGCCAAATATAATGGGAAAACCGCCCTCAACGGGTTACGAGAATGCACCAGAGCATACAGAAGGATCAATAAGTCCATTAAAATGGCAACGACTTTGGCTGAGAAACAACATCTGCTGGCAACCCTAAGAAATGTCAAAACCCTGCGAAATCAAATCAAATACGAACAGAAAAAAGGAGCAGGACTCAAACACTCGAATGTAACAGCTAAAAATCGGGTCCATTGGAATGACTGTGAATCAGCGTTCGGTTCTCGTATACGAACAGGAACTATCTCTAATCTTTTCCATAAAGATACAAAGCATTTCTTTTCTGATTGTAAATCTCTATTCAAACGAAGAATCCATAACGTTCTAAAGAATTTTGATTCAATAAAGGTAAATTTCGTATTCTGCGGGCAATTTGTACTCGCAAAGGCTGACAAAATTCAAACCGAGTATAAATACTTCACCACTGCCAATTCTCCTATATTTCATGACACTGACTTGGATTCATGGTTTGATGATAAAGTGATGAAACCCATAATGATTGAACTTGAAGAATTCTGCGGAAAAGAAAGCGGGTGGGCACTTCAAAAAATTGTCAACTTGGGAGTTAACATTAATAAATTCTCACCACAAATTGGATCATCATATATTGAACTT